>OFHS01000432.1:0-19356 GCA_900245855.1 Calvadosia cruxmelitensis
CTGGCGGAGCCGTTCAACACATTGAACCTCCAAAAAGCACTCGACATTTGCTTGGCGCAAGAATCAAGCCACACGACATAGGCCCAGTTGGCAACTCCTCCTCACGGCTACGTCGTACAAGATGTTCGCTCTCAACCTGGTGTCACNCCAAACCACAGGACAACCCTGGCAAATATTGTCAATACTGCAGCAAGCTGTACCATCCCCGCAATGAATGTCCAG
Organism: Calvadosia cruxmelitensis; assembly: GCA_900245855.1. Taxonomy (NCBI): domain Eukaryota; kingdom Metazoa; phylum Cnidaria; class Staurozoa; order Stauromedusae; family Kishinouyeidae; genus Calvadosia; species Calvadosia cruxmelitensis. Next base: position 223 of record OFHS01000432.1, read on the forward strand.
CCAAAGATGCTAGATGTGCCATGTGTAACAAGATAGGTCACTTTGCTGCCGCCTGTTGGAATCGTCCATCAGCGGCCCCAGACATCACTGGCACTACGGATGCGTGAACTCTAGGCGAGCCCACGCTCCCAAGGGGGGCATGTAGGGATATCGTCTATGTTAGAATACGTGTCTAGTTAAGTCGTCCCGTTTAATCCGTATATTGTAGCGCAGCATTTCTCTGTTAGTCCTTCCGTAAACAATCTTGTATATTTGTCCGTCAACTAGTAATCATCTCTGTTGTAAACCCGTTGCAAGTCATTCCTTCCTCGGTGTTTGTCCAATAAAGACATCAACACGACTCTCGCTCTCGGCTGGTACTCGTACAGTGAGATTAGTATTGTTTTGAAACCGTTGCTCAGTATTTGCATCTCTGAGCTATCCCTCAGGCTTGAACTCTATTAAAACATTACATCAACTACGGTATTTCGTCGTCTAACTAAACTAACATTATACATGTTTCTAACTCTAAATAATCGATTTAAGGTTTATGTTTTGTGTTGCAGATGTGTCGTTGGAACCAAAGGAACCACTGCCAGTAACAGGTATTATTTTGATGTATTTATTATCACACTTGGTTTCTGTTGTTGTTTGGGTTTTTTCCATTACAAATTATGCATTACTGTATTCTGTTGTCAACTTTGTGCTACATTGAAACCTGCCTATAATGGTCATCTTTTGAACCTGAGAAAACGACCTTTATAGCCAGGTGGCCTTTCTTTCCAGGTTGATTTCTATAGAAAGTGTCATTTTGGGGTAAAGAAGAGTGGCCTTTATACACTGTTGGCTGCTCTATAAAGGTGGCCACTAATACAGATTTAACTGTATCAACTAACTAAAGTTTAATAGAACATTTTTGCGATTTTGCAATAACAGTAGGTTGCATTAATCAAGCCTGGTTCTCATTTCAATCGGGAGCTGTTGGCAATCACCGCCGACCACCGGTGGTCCAAATGGAAACCATCCACTGCCAGCTCCTCCAAAATTAAATATGTTTGATTTCCGGCACCACCAGTGGAAAATCAATCCTGCAATGCACTGCATATCTAAGCCAAAGCTATCCAGCCCAGAGCACACCGAACTTTAATTTTCAACATTTTGATCTACTGCCATGCTTTAGTCGACATATGCGGCAAGGTATCATTCATGCTGACTCTTTGCACATGGAGCTTGAAACTGAATATTCTGATCAGTGAACGAGATGTTCGTGACGAAATTAAAAAGTGTCCTGCTTTGTACAACCAGAAATGTATAAATGTGCATTGTTTTTGAATGAAAGACAACTTTATTTCACAGGTGCCACGCCGTGACGATGTGTTATAAACATCTGTAGACAAATGAAATAAGAACCAAGCACGGGTGGTAACCGCAGGCAGCTTCTGATCGAAATGGAAACCAGCCTTAATGCACATGGAATACAAATTGCTATTGAGAAACGTCATCCTGAAAACTGTGCATCAAAAGACATGATTTATCTAACATTGGTTAAATTAGCCATAAGAGTGTCAGCATCAACGGAGAATGAGATGCTTTCTGATGTTTATGTATTGATGTTGCTACTTTTCTCATCCGCTCAACGTCTGATCTCAATAGCAAGACGTTACAGAAACCTGTCTTGACAACCACGTTTGTTAAGAGACCACTTTTCGTTGGTCCCTATATTGAGTGACCGTTTGCGTGAAGTGACCACCTTCAATTGATCCTCTTTGATAAGGCGCAAACCATATAATTTGCCTGTATAAGTGGCCACCTGGGTTAAGAGACCACTTATCATTGGTACCTTCTGCTAAGGTGAATACATTTACATTGATTAGAAAAGACACAGCACTGCACAACGCATCATTATAATTAACTGCAAGTAGCTAGAGGCAGATTACCGGCTGCCACACCCCTGTCTTGAATGACAGTTTGTCTGAAGCAACCACCTTCAAGTAATCCCCTTTAATAAGGCGCAAACAATACAATTTACCTGTATAAGTGGCCACCTGGGGTAAGAGACCATTGGTCCCCTTACCGAGTAGCTTGACTTATTAGGGAAGGCGTGTCTGTATTTTGTTGTAAGATAATAATATAGACAGTCATTGTAAGTCAATGGTTCAGTGTGAGGGAGACAGAGACGACAACATTGCGAGTGGCTTCTCGCCAAGAACTTCGAGCACACTGATTTTCATTCCACAAAGCACGACACTATATATTTACAACGCATGAAAATACAAGCTACCACTGACACACGTTGACAACAGGCAATCCAACGCATCACGCATATGACAAAGTGACGCCACAACACTTGACACTTCGTATGACATCACAGACATACAGTAATGTATAACATGAAATGGCAATCCCTCTTCCTCTTAATTGAGTTATTACATAAATTCTGCCGTTCATCGTGGTCAGACGCAGCTGACAAAGTGACACCAAAGGAAGACAATTCAATGTTAAATACTGGCGTAGAGGTTTTGAGGTGTATAAGTTAGTCTGAAGAAAAAGTCCTATTTTGAGATGGGCATGAATGACAGCATTCTTTGCTCATTTTCAGTTAAGTTTCTCATCTATCTTACCAATTGTACTAATTGAGCCAATTGTATTTGATAGGGTCTTTTTATAGTTTGTTGAATGGAAATTTTAATTTTCTATCTGCACAATGATTAACTGAAGGTCTCCGATGTTTGTAGAATGACAATGCGGTGTAAACAAATGTCTCATTGTGCCAACATCTGAAGCATTTCATTTTTTTGCAGTTCATGAATCATACGACGTATTCATATCATACGCCGAGGATGATATCGAATTCGCCAAGCTTCTGCTGAAAGAACTTGAAGCAAGTCCGATGAACTTGAGTGTTTGCATTGATTTCAAAGACTTCATTCCAGGCTGTAACTCTTTGCATCAAATCACTGAAGTCATCGAGAGGAGATGTCGAAAAGTCATTGTGGTTCTCTCAGAGAGTTATGTCAAGTGCGAAATGTGTGAATTCCAAGCACAAGCGGCTCTTGCCCTATCACCAGGTAATATGAATTCTTGGAGTGTAATCTGAAGCACATTATTTATTTATTTATTTATTATTTTTATTTACTTATTTATTTGTTGTCAAATGTGACATGGTTCACCTGTCCCTCCTCTCCATGCACATTGGAGTCTTTTTTGGGTGATGACAGTGTAGAGGATGAAGAGACGAAAATGGAGGCTTTCGCATTCCACATAATATATATTTGAGAGAGAGGAACATATGTTCGTTGGTGCCAGAGCTCTCTATCGTGAGACACAGCGTAGATAACAGGACAGATAGAGTTGTTAACACGACAAGGTACAGACGGGAAAGAGGATGATTACATAATGACACAGCTACATATTCTTACAATCACGTGACTACAAAATGACGACATCAAGTTCACACTGACCGCGCCTCAGCCACAACCACCCACTGCAACAGGGCTCCCATACTAGCAGCGCCCAACACATGCCGCATACCTCCCACCAACCAAGCACCCATGCCACGCTCATCTTGGGCTGATGAGTTTAAAACACATTTCCATCTTTTGTATATTTTGTGATTTTCAACAATGTAAAATAAAACATACAACGAGAGCATGTAAATACAGTCTAGCTTGATGCCCTATTCCTACGACTGAATTCTTACAATGAAACCTCGGTGTGGTTTTCCTGTCAAAAATCATGACAATAAGAGAGGGTTGTGATATTAAACGGACTCAAATTTTGACCGAGCTTGGTTGGGGTTGCAGTATGTGACTAAAATAAATTTTATGTAGCTAAATGTAATTTAGGTGAGGTTAGACTCACACCATAGTGCTAACTGCGATAGGGCGTAATGGAGGCTGGTCTCATTGTGGCAAAGCAGGTGTGGTGTGTCATCAGGCAGGGCATTCTTGCTACCAATCTCATTGCTACGCACATGGCTGGCCTTGATGGTGGGATGTGAGCAGCAGCTCCTCGCCATTGCTACTGCCTGCAAGATTCTGGAACATTTGCTTTACCAGAATTTGTGCAGTGGCTGCAAATCGCACGCAACACTAGAATTTGCACCACAATAAATATGGCTGGGACGCTAGGAATTTCCCCACCCTCCCTCTCCCTCAAATTTATTAGCAGGTAATCATAGGAATTCCACTGATTTAGCAGTGTGACTGGTGCTTGGTTGTGGTGACAGGTTTGCTATCTCGACTACTGCCATTCGCGGGGAAGCAACCCCACCAAACCAATTTCTGCTATTCGCTTGTACGCAGCTCCCACCAAACCAAGCACCAATGCCAAAACAACTTATCTATGGTGATGAGTTTAACACTGAATTGTGAAAATGGACATATTCTATACTAAATAATGTTAGTCGCCAAAAACTAAATTAGTGTTGTTGAAAGAATTCTGTCGGGGCATTTCCTCTTTGGAGTTCGATATTTTGCCTCTGTGCGAAAAGAAAAGTTTGACAGGGTTGTCATTTGGAAATTTCTTCATCACTAAATGCAACTTGGTTTACCTTGCATGTCCACATACACGTGCCGGGGGGTTTCTGCTGTCATGGGTTTGAAGATTTCTACTTACGTAGAAAAATCAAGAAAATGTACAGAATGGTAATGGTAATAGGTATATATTAATGATCTATTCTAGCTTTGAAGCTAGGAAGTGAGTTACTTGTACAATTTCATCAGGGAAATCATAGCACCCTGCAAGAGTTTCTCCCTAATTTGCGGATTCAAATCCAGTTATGGACCAAGTTCATTCCCTACCGAATGACCCATCTTAGAATGGGTCCCTATAGCTACCTATCAATAAGGTCCTGTTGGCTGTGGAAATTGAGCATCACCCTACCTCGCCGAGTAGGGGGTTGCCAGACGTCCCTATTTCCCGGAATCGTTCCGTATTTATGTGTTATGCAGTGCCAAATTTAGTTGATTTTGTTAGACATTTTTACCCGATTTTGCAAATGTTCCGTATTTTTTCTTCCGTGGTCTGGTAACCCTATTCAGACGCGAAGGGCCATGGCTGTACGCTAGAAAGTAATGAACGCTGTGAAGTAAATTCCCAAATGTTTGATTACGCGTATCAACCATCAACGCCCTTCACGTTCACTTTTTCAAAAGAGAGGCCTGCCTCTTTGCCTGGTTTTCACAAAAGGCAGGAGAAAAAAGTCGTAAGATTTTGTGCATTTGTTCCTTTCAATGGGAAGAGAAAGAAATTGAGCTGGAGATTTGAAAAAGTTTCTTGTGTCACTAACTTTCCAAGGCAAACTGCCAAGTTTCGTCTCAAACTTGTTTAACTAGCATAAATTTGCATAAGTTTAGTGAAAGCCTTGTACCGTGAATATGTATGAGCCAATCGTGAGTAACTTGGAGGATTGATTATGGTTTCTTTGTGACCATTCATAAGGCGTGGTTTGAAACGGGTAAACATTTGACTGCTGTAGTTGAACGACCTATTCAACACGAGTCGATGTAAACATGTTCCAGGAATGTATGACTGATATTGGAGTTTGAGTGTTTTCACGAAAAACATGCTTAGCAACACGATTCGACAGTGTTTAAAACCATAATAGTTTGATATTTTACAACATCATGATTATGCCAGAGGAAAGAAAATGTAAGTTGTTGAATTTCAAGCTTCAAAAACAAGCTACGTAGCAGCGTTCTTTTCCTTGTCGTGTGGTGTTTATGGCGGGAATTCAAAGCCACGTTTTGTTATTTGATCCAATGCACTCAACGCCCAACGCCTGTTTGTCTCGTGAGAAACAGGAATTCTGCTGTGATATAGAAATTACTGTTGGTAGGCGGCTTCGTCATGTAATAATTGATTTTTAATAATTGGCAAATGTTCTCTCTTGCTTGAATGAGATAGGCCTCCATTCCTTCACCGTCTGAGTCTTATCTTTCATTCTGCCTGGTACACATTTTCGGTTTAGTGTTACCAGACTACAGAGGAAAAGATACGGAAAATGTGTAACCATGGATAGAAATGTCTAATAAAATCAACTGAATTTGGCACTCCATAACATATTAATACGGAACGATCCCGGGAAATAAAGGACGTTTGGCAACACTAGCTCGGTTTGATCTGTGGGGAGAGGGACAGGGGTTCGGGATCCGACCTCCCCCATCTTGTCAAGATTTGTTACCCCCACAGGCAAATTGACGCGTGTCCTACACACGTTCACATATTTTCGCTTAATGTCCTGCTTCCTTTCGACGTACCATGAGCTCCCAATATTACGCTTCCCCGATGCCAATTGCTGTCTATTTCCCATGCAGCTGTTGATATTTGGATAGCTCTACCAAGTTACTGATATGGGACTCTGATTATAATTATAGATTTCTCTTGACATTTCCATATATCGTACAGATCAGACTTTCAAGTCATTGGATATCCGGGTCTTTTTTTACAAATATCTATGAGTTTTCACGATCGCTTGTATTTGATAATTGATAATAAGTTCTTTCGACCTTTTCAATTAAGAAAAACGTGCGTGCTGAAGCATCTCCCTATCTCTGTTCATCAATTAACTATTTTGCAATTGCAAGGCGTTGACCGACAAATCTAATATCTTATTGTTGTAAGGTTTTAAGAGAATTCCAGGCAGTTTGTCATTTCTCGTTAGAATATTCCAGAGTGGATTACAAACTCCTTTAATGTTCAAATATCGCGTTATATTCGGGAGAGTTTCGTTGTATGATGATCGTTTTCTTGCAGCTGGGATAGTTTCAACGCTTGAATTCGATGGCTATAGAAACGCACGCCTACGTCGCCAGTCCGTTCCACTATCGCATACGCTCCTCCCGTCTGTCCCACCAATATTGACGTTGTCGTTTCTTTGATCTGACCGACAGATGATCACAAATTAACCGTTTAATTAGGCTCGCCCGTGGGTTCATCGGAGACCTAGTCAACTGAAATCAAATTTCGCTCTGCTAATTTTTTCCACACAGTATCACATTTATGGGTTTGCTTGATCGATCGTTCTGGAAACGATGATTGATATTGTGAAAGTTGTAATGCTCCTGTCTCAAAGATCGTTATTTCACAAACGTTGATCTGGATTTGAAAAGCGTCTGATCTTGAACTCTCCCCTGATAAGCCTCGACTATATTAGATTACTTCAGGAGACGTCTCATCCCAAATGAATTGCAGTAATCTAGTTATCTTGCGACCCAATGATGCATTTCTCCCCTGCCCCTTTTAAACGTTTGCATTTCTCCCCTGCCCCTCTTCAAACGTTTGCATTTCTCTTTCTCACGCCCTATTTTCCGACACTGGTTACCATCTTGGTAATGTCGAGCCTAGAATTCTAGGGTCTTGCTTATTTATCTTGTTGTTTTGTTGTAGCTGCCAAGAAAAGATTGTTGATTCCAATCATGTACAAGAAATGTCAAGTTCCACAGATCTTGAGGTTCTTGTATCATTTGGATTATTCGGACAGTGGCCTACGCGAGTATTTCTGGCCGCGTTTGCTGAAATCGTTGGAAAAGACGTGAGACGAAGAACGTCTTCCTCATCTCTTGAATGGAAACTTTTAAAACGTTGAAGTGGAGTGATGGTAAATGAGCTGGACCGATGCTTCACGTGGCATGTTGGAGCGCAAGTCGTTCCAACTGCTTGATAACTTTTTATGTGAGCAGCGAGCGACCTATCTTCTTGATTTGTTCTGTTCCTACCATTGCTTTAGAATGATTGTGGAATACGGCCATGTTGCCGTTATATTTTAGACTTGAGAACAGTTCATTAGCTGCAAAAAGGCTAAGTAGTTTATCATCGATTTTCTGTAGACCAGATTATATCGTTTATCATTTTTTATTCCGTATTTTTCCAACCCGCTAAGCGGATATATGGATAAGGTTGCTCATGGAGATCGCTGTCCTTCTCCTTGGTGTTGCCTCATGAATTACAAACCAGAAATATTATGAGCATTGACATGTAACTAATGTATGAAGTGTACTAACTTGGTACCGTGTAAATGCCAATTTATACGAAAGACGATGCTGATCAGTTGCGGTGCTTGTATCGACTCATGTTTTTATTTTTAATAACATGTCTCCCGTAAGGGTTTATCCGTTGGTAGATCATCGGCTGTGACTTATTCTCAAATTGTCAGAAACTCAATGTGTGCAGATGTGTTTAAAACGACCAACATGTTTTTAAGAAATAAATACTTGGCCTGTCTCCTGCTTATGTTGTGTGCCCCAATGTGCCGATCAAAATTTTTGGTAAGATGAAAGCAGGAACATTCTCTTTGCTCTCGGTGTCTGAACGAAAAGCACGAGCAATCATTTCTAGGTAGACTGAAGATTATTACTATACTTCCATCGTATATCAAAGCCGTTCAGACTTCTCCTCGATTCAAATAGAAGGCGTATATGGTTATGACAGTGTTGGAGACTCAATTCGTGCCATTACCTTGCCACATTCAGTCACCACTGCTCCTGCTGATGTTTAAGGCTGGAATGAACACAACTAACGAGAACATTAGGAGGCATTGGCCTTATGCTATCACAAATGCCTTGATCACGAAAGCGATGGCCCCAAGTGGTGGCTTCAAAGCGTAAAGTCAGGTGTAGACCCCCCAGCTAATATAGGAATGATCGAAGATGAGCGGGGTCGGGGTGTAACGCGATCGAGAGCATGGTCGTGTAAAAATTTACCACCGTTAGGTTTGTCCCTTGCTTTTGATCACACAGACTCACACTGGAATACAGCAATGTTCTAACTGATGGGGTTCAAAGCCTCAAACTAAAACGAATCAACGAAATGGGTCATTTCACGTTATGACGATCAGAGCGATTGCCTTTCGAAGGTCTACAGAGAACCGCACATACTCACACATACCTCGCGTGGCTTTCTCGATCGAGATAGAAATTCACGTATATGCAGCCCACGTTTTGCGTCAACGAAACCATGCAAGATTTGTTCGATATTTTTTAAACTGTCTGAACTGCTCACTAGAGAAATGCCGTCCTAGAATTGACAGCTCCAAGGAACCGCAGGACAGCGGTACAGGCACAAACAACGCCCACGGTTCAATCAACCGAGATCACTTAACCCCGCGGTCGTTCATGAACCGTTTAACCGGACCTCATCCATCATTATTTTATGAGAGCAGGGTTGTTTGAAGTCGGCTAATTGAAATTTTGAATTACAATGCCCGTGGCACCCCTTGCCGCGTCCAAAGTTTGTGAGGAATGAAATCACCCGTCATGGCCACGTGCTTGGAACACCAAACATCAACTGCCGTGCACGAATGTTATAAATCTCGTAGAATTAACATCCAAGTATAACTAATGATCTATTTGGCTTTATTGATCCATGTAGAATGACTCTGGAGTCAATGTTTGATCGTGGGAATTCTTCAAAAGTAGTAAATTGAACCAAACATCAATTGAATTTTTACGGAATTTAGTGTACGGCTAAAAGTATTGACCCATGACTCCTTCCCGATCAAAGATGAACAATTTACAATGACTGAGTCTATGGATTGCTTGAAACTTAAGGGTGACTTTTACACTCAGATATTCCTCTTTGTATCTTCCTGACTTTCAAACATCTAGCTCACCCATGAAGTTCCAACACAATACGGTATTCAGTCGTGATATATGGCGCGTTTTGTGCGCCTTGATTCTATAAATTCAAAGTCGTCTTTTGCATATCTCTTCAATACAAAAACTCCTCATGTTGGTCCGGCTTGTCAAGTTATCAATGAGAAATTCAAAGATGAACGTTTAGAACAAAGGCGGTATACTTCTTCGAGCGTTTAAGCGATAATAGCAGGCATTTTGTTTTTGGTTTATGAGATCGATTTGATCTTTACAAAACGATGTTATTAGAAGACTCTACAGGTTTATGTCAGCAGCATAGTAAGAAAGTACTCGCCGTAGATATACTTTAATCCAACCCACTTCGATCTCATCCTGTCACAACATGTGGGGTAGGTTCAGTCAGAACATTGTTGGCTAATGGCAAATCCGGTCTATTGTTTAGGCGTGCAAAGTAACTGTGTGGAGGACACCGTGTCTGTTTATCTGGCTCAGTTCCACGGTGGCAAGTGAAAGAACTCACCCAGCGGCGATTTTCAAAAGTCTAGCCCCCTTAGCCTAGGCTACAATCTGTCGTGCAGCGGGAGAACAGGGCCGCTTAAACTGCATCGCCTTCATTCACTCCATGTGATGCCAAAGACCTGTTCGATTGATCAGCAATCCATTGATCCGACAGCACATTGCATTTGAGCAGTTTGGTTGGCGATCTTGTCGAGAGGCGGCCACGGCAACGCCAATAAATCTCATTTCCTGACCATAATAATGAACTGTTCTTTGAATGGAAGAAAGCCTTGGACAAAAGCCTCTGGTTTCACGTTGTGCTGAGTTCAGTCCATAAAACGCACTTCCCTCTATTGACAACTGGCGCCATGTGACAATGCGGCTATTCAAGAACTGAGACAACCCTAATCGCTTTTTGAGGATTTGGTCCTATCGGACGAAACCGCTTATACAATCTGTGCAGTCCGTCACCGTTGCCTTGACTTCACCGCACGCGCGCCGTGGGTAGTATGCCAAGTCGCTGATAGTGATTGCTGAGGTTTTGTGCTTTGCTCAGACCATATTTTCATCTCGTGACAGTGAAACTACTTGGCGCTGCCTTGTAACGCTCCTGTGGAGACCATTGCTTGTTCTTTGACCTGTTTCTGGCTGGTTATGTAAATATCCCAGGCGACCGTGCCAACCAATCTGATTGCCTGCCTCGAGTGTACGACATGTCGAGCAAGAGAAGGCAAGACCGTAGCCTGCTTGAGAAAGTCGAAATCATCCGTGCTTGTGAGCAAACTGGTGCTAGTCAGTCGAAACTTGCATTGCAATTCAGCGTGAGCAAATCTGTGGTGAGCCGATTGCTTAAAAAGAAAGACGAAATACTCTGCGAGTATACTAACGGAAAGTACAGTGCCGAACGACGCAGATCACGCGATGGAAAAGAGCCAGAGCTAGAAGATGCCCTCTACGCTTGGTTTCAGCGAATGGTAGCCGAAGGTGCAAGGGTATCTGGACCAATGTTCAAAGAGAAATCCATCGAGTTGGCCGCTGCAATGGGCAAAGAATTCACTCCGTCCGACGGTTGGCTGACGCGTTGGAAACGCAGACGCAACATTTCCGTGCGACGAAAAATCAAAGTGGATGAACATCGACAGCAAGAAGCAGGCATCGGTAAGTAAGAAATTAATAAAATTTTACAGTTATACGCATTGCAAAGTGCCTACTCGTACGGCCGGACCAAAACATTGAAATGTGATATGAGAATGAGCGCGCGATGGCCAATCGTGTTTGTTGTTATTAGGCGGCTTCGAAGCCAAGATGTACAGTGCCTCGCTAGCTTGTACATTTTACCACGGGAAGTACACTACATCTCCAAGAATTGGAAACTATGATTCACCTAAAGCCACTATCCAACATATGGCTTTACTATCCGGTTGAAATTATAGCTTAAAAGCTTGTACTCGTTCACATCAAGCTAATAAAATGTTCTTCGAAATTTGCGCCTTTCGCAAGGGTCGAGCACCTGGTCCTCATAGGATTGTATCGAAGTAAAGGCACTTTTCAGCTAATTTATGCGATGTCAAGGTGAGAAAAGTAGATAGTAACTGTAAAATGGTGTCTACGAGACTGCAAGGTGGAATTCAATGTTGTTATTTTGGAATGAAGCGACTTGATCTGTCGATGCCTGCTGGAGGGAGATGAGGTGGGGCGAGGCGCTTCAAGTAACGATCTTCCCTGTCCTAGAAATGGCCAGAGTTAGATGATTGGCATCTTTATAATTCGTTCTGTACTGCTGATGATTTTATGCAGTGTATTTCATCGTGTTATAGTTTCTCTTCCAATCAGCAGCACAACCAAAACATCTTTGTTTCCTAGTAAGTTATGGCTGTAACGTTGCGTTATTTCACCACTTGGTGTCTCTTCTTGCTTTTTGAATTGTAATAGTATACAGTACGTGCCTTCCTCCACGAAGTCACACCAGAAAATAGACGGCTTAAGTTTTCCCAAGAGTTTTTCATACGCGAAATATTCGTTTGTTTTCGTGTTTGGTTGACTGTGCCTTGAACCGGTTTCTATTTTTAATAACTCCTATTGAAAGGTCAACTATCCTTGAAAACCGCCAAGATACGTTATCAAGGCCATAGAAACGTCAAATCCCACAGTATATAGATTGGAAGGCAGTCTCATATCCTTTATTTAACTCGTACAACCCCATGAAAGCCGTTTCGAAAAACGGGAGTTGCCATCTTTTAGAAACCTTTCGAGCACTTTTGTTGAACAACATCCAGGCAATCGTTTCTTTTCTTCTTAACTCCGCTCGAAAAAGTCCAAGTTCGTCAAACGTAAGTTGCTTTATTACTGATTAAGAAACAGAATTACTGCCTTTTGATGCAGGTGGTTTTGCAGCTGCTGTGGCTAAGCTGAGACTGTTACGATTTTTCCTGTACGGATTCAAAGAACTGAGCTGTCTCCATCTGTTTATGTCCCTCATTGATGACAGATTCATCATGATTCATCAGCAATTACTCTCTTTGAGAGCATGTTCGATGGAAATTATTCCACAAACCTTGAAATTAACGAAAGGAAATGTTTCGAGAAAGTTTTTCTCTAGGTTTGGACGATGGTCACTGTCCTTGAAGTACGCCAGGTCGCGTTGTCGAGTCTAAACTTTCATGTTTTTTTTGTCGCTAACTTATTCTCTAGAATTAAACGTTGTGTTTGATCTGAGAGAGAAATGTTGGTAGCAAATAATTATAAGCATTTCGACCTTGAGTTGGACCGCCTGACTCAATAACCTTGCTAGAAGGCGAGTTCTGATGTGTCCTTAGAAGGCTTTCTGTTTCTTGAGTATTTCGGTCTCTTCAGCCGTTTCGTTTTTCTAACCCATGCTTGTGGTTAACCTGAGCATATAAAATGGCGAGTTTTAATTTGTTTGAATTGGTAGCACTTTGTCAACGTTCCATATCAGTTCACGGCGTGAATTGGGAGTGCGTTACTGGTCTCTTTAGTTGGGAATATCGTTGAAGCTCAGGCTAACTCTAATTGTTGACGCCATATTGTGTTCATGTTTCATGAGGTATTTGCTGCCTTCGTAAAACGTGTTGTATTCTCTCCCCTGCCTAAAACTAGAATGATTTTCCTTGTTATTAAGTTTATCCAAGCCACCAATGATGCAGTCCTGATATTTTGTGTTGTCTGGAGCAGTGCTTTCACGTCCGTTCGATAGCAGAGCAGAATTTTGGCTTCCTCGAGCTCGATAACGAAGGCACAAATGAGAAGCCAACGCCCATCGAAAAATCGAAAAACAAAAGTTCACGCGACTGCTTCTCGAGACCAATGAGAGCGACACGTGGAATAAAGCAGATTTAAAGACAGTAAAACGTCTGGTTTCGCCACGTTACTCCGATATTCGCTTTAATTTGTTCAGATATTGTAGTGAGCGGTCAGCACTTTCATGTCTGAGACGTAGCGACCGCACCATTACTAAATATTGCTAGTCCATTTGCTTTGATGATGGAATCTCGAACACACACCATGTTATTTGAAGGGCCATGTTTTACTCACAAGCATATTGCCCCGAAACGAAGTGACCAAGGTTAGTGAAGATCAGCCGGGTTCTTTCTTTTCCCCGTTCATTTATTTCTGATGATGTATAGGAAGCACTGTTCTGCTCGAAACTTATCCGTAAGAAGTTCTCTCAAGACTGTTCAAATTGAATTGGTTTTTAATTTTACATTTGATTTACGATATGATTTATTCTCTCTTACAAGTTTTGATAATCCTACGGCAACCATTCTCTAGTACAAAGGTTCTGTTTTCAACCATTTCGTTCTTTGACGGTAAGCACCGACTGCCACGTACACGCCATTGCTGGCAGAAGACACGACTCACACAACTTCCAAAAAGATTTTACGTGGCAGTTCTCATTCATGTTTGCTGTCAACGCACTGTCTTCGACTTTCTCGTTTGTTTGACTTACAGTTTCCGCAGTTGAAGCCCTTTCAAATTATTTTCAACCCGCTCACATTTCTGAAGTGCACGAGCAATATGTGAGTTGTTAAAATTAGTCCATAATATATTGCTTCAAATCCTCTCGTGAATTCCAGATAAAGCGTATCAAATCGACGCGCCTTAGCGAATGATGAGATTGACTACTACATTCAGGTCATCCATTAAAATGCCTAGAAACTTTCATTATCTGATCCAGTGATCTGAAGCCAAGGCGTTTACAACTGTGGTGTCGAAGTGTTGACGTTTTGAATGACGCTGGCGTTGACTTGAGCGTTACGGCGTGCGCGTTCTGTCGTGCAGTTTTGGTCTAGACTATTAGCTGATGTGATTCAATGATTCCTCCAATCCAAATCAATTTATTACGACAAAATCTTTATTCTTAATGATGTACTTGTATTTTTTTTGTATTTAAAAGTGCTCAGTTTCGATTTCCGAACTTGACGAAACTTTAGTCGCGACGGCAGGATTCAATTCAGCGACTAAAAACGCTAACAGATCAGCGTCGAAAAAAGACTACGCCTTTCTTTCCAGTGATCTCAACAACTAAATCATTCCGCATTTTCTTTTTAAAACAGAATTAGATTTGACAAACCAGTGTTATCCAGTAAAAGATCTTCGCCATCTAGTTTCCCTACTTACAGATGTTATTCCAATGCATTTAGTCAAAGCTTCGTAGGTGAGATACCGAAATAAATCAACAGCCGTCCCGACGTTAACCTTAAGGCGTAGGACCGCTATTGAGTCAAATTCACCACCATGTACCCCTATAATGGAAGCTCGTATCTGTGATAGGATAGGAGCGAACAAAGTGCGTCCGTTTAACCCGGGCTAAAACGCGTAAGGCAATCACTTGGTTCTCAACTTTACGCGTAGTGGTGTTCGCGCAACGTCTTCGTGTCGCTCTAGCGTCTCGATCCAAACTAACTGCTTCACCTGTCGAAACATGCAATTGCTGGCTTTGCTTGTCGAGAAGAATGCGTTGAATTATATCTCGAAATACTCTTCAAGATTTGTAGCTCGCGACATTTCGTTCGTTGTGCGAGTGAGAAAAATCCACCATTCTCTCGCTACTCTCCATTCTTCGTGTTAACATGAGCTGGACGTTCTCGTTGAAGAAAATACAACAAATTTGTATGTTTTCAAGAGTATAACAAAGTCAAAAAGAAGCTTAGTTTATTTGGATGTCGTCCTGAAAGGTGCACTCTCGACAAACTGTAAAGGAATGCTGCCATCTGCGTTCGCCTTGACTTGATTATGGTATCAATCCACGTTTCTTGTAAACACTGCACGGCTCAGATTGGCGAGCGAGGATCGTTGCTTGGCTTGAGGTACATTGATGAGAACGCTGGCGCGTAAAATAGCTACAGAATGACCTCAAAATTAAACGTGGCAGTAGGGCACATTGAACATTCTCTGTTTGTGTTAGCTCCTTGCCAGTAGATTGATTTGATGTAGACATTTCAAAGTGTCTGATAAGTTAAACGGTTCCTCATTGACAGAACTAGGAGGAACAGTCACACCCATTTACGTCGGTCGCAACGTAATTGTTCAGCGTCAAAATCAAATATCTGACCAACTGGCATGGTATGGTTTTTCATGGCACGACAAACAACGTCGTTAGCTCCCGTTAAACGTATAATAGGATAATTACTGCTCGTTATCAGACACGTGATGACCGCCATGATAAATTATGCTGGTTTCAAACTTTGAAGGGAACCCACGTGATATTGAGATCGGTGGTCAAAGCCTTTCATCATAATGACATGTCTTTGCAATGGACCGTGGTGGCAATGTTGTTTGAGGCATGGGTGAAAAGCGTATTAATTGCACAGATCACAGCACCAATTATAAAGTGACAATGGGTATATGGCGGTGGTGTCGTGTCTCATGCAGAGAAGAAGGCCATCAGCCCGCGGGGCTTGTAATTGTCACTGCCTAGAATCACGCCCTCTTTGCTGACGGTTTCTTTTGTGCTGGTGTAACAGTGGATTTCAATACGTTACTTATATGCGGCCCTTATACGCTGAAGGAAGTGTTTCTTTATGGTGCCAGAGCAATCTACATCTCTGGTAGTTTCAACATCTCCACGCCTATGAAATTGTATACTTCGTCACAGCTGGATAAGAGCTGACAGCTAAATCTTTCAACGGCCGATGCCTATCCTTGGAGTCTGTGGGTTTTGGAAGCGCGATTGCTTGTAATATTGCCTTTCAGTGACTTCAGAGATCAACTCTGTGTGATGTAGGATTGGGTGCGTCCAGGATAGAAATTTACGGTCTATGTTTTATTTTCCATCGTGGTTAGACAACAGCAGTGGCCATGGCAGTCCTGGGCATCCGATTCACGAGCCTCCGCCCCTTTTGCCTACGCACAATATCTCCATCCCGCCTCATACCATTGCTCATTCACCCCATCGCACGACGTCAGAGGATCCTCATCCAAGGTAAGATGGCACCCATCTTTGTAATTGTAAACTGGCATACCACCGATCTGAGTTATTCTATACACGTCTATCGGCATTCGAAACAAACAGTGGCGTATGTTCTGTGGATGAAATTGGGACTTGCCATAGCGTCTAGTTTTTCATTTGGCTATTACGATACATGATGCCTGCTACATAATTTGGCGTTTTCCATTGACGTGTTTCTGTTTGTTCTGTTCAGCGTTCATATTGTCGACTCGCCTTCTCGTCACCTGCACGTGGAGTACGACGACGCGCCGACTGCCGTGCGCGAGGAGCAGTACATTCCAACGATGGTGACTGAACATCGTCGAGAGCAACCTCGCGTCGAACTCGTCAATTTCCGAGATCGTCCCCATGGACACCCGATTTGCGTCTCGACTGCTGCTAGTTCGTCTAACGCTTTCCCGACTTACGACAGACACAGAGATTCGTTGAGACAGTGCGAAGCGAGAGAATTCAACACAAGTCGTAGCGAGGCGTTTCATCCTCCACTGATTCGTGATTCAATCCGTCGAGCGACAATCGACTGTCCGCGAATGAGTTCAAGCGTCGACAGAAACTCATGGGGCATGGAGACAAACCTCAGCCATGACCAACGAGCCTCGTTGTCAAGACGAGAGAAACCTCGGAATGGATTAACGGTAAGATTTGACCTGCATTTACTCTGCATTTACTTTCTTCTTTTGTATTATTCTTTTTAGTTTTTCTTCGCATCAAGACAATTTTGTGTATGCTTTGATAATAACCACAAGCATGCGATATACGTTAGAGCCTTGCTGTAACTTGACATCTATTCATTAGGACATATTTTATACTGTTTTTCTTCCTTCTTAGTATTACTTAAATGTGTAATTAGACCTAAGCTTAATTGCTTAGGCTAATAGTAGATTGTATCTCAGTTGATTAATAATCGTTTCGTCCTGAGTTTGGCCTTGGATGACCTCGTCCTCCAACGGAAAATGATAATGATGAATATATTTATATTCTTAGAGAATTTGTTAAATGCACAATAATGAAAATATAACTTGAAATTTATAGTAGTGAGTACCCCTCGTAGTAATTATGTTTTTTAATTTCTTGCGTTCTGTTTTCCATCAAGCAGTCAGATGGCGATATTCGTACGAACATACTCAGGCACCCAGTCCTATTGGAAATCAAAGACCAGGTATGACATGTACAACATTGTATAAAGCTGTGTAGTTTGTGAAAAGTTACACCGTCTAGTGTAAGTGCATTGTAAAAACTGCCTTCTATCCGTGTATTCTTTAAGTTTGTTGACATTTTTACAGATAAGTAGACATATTTATATATATAAGATTTACAAGAAAATATATCTGCAATATGCAATAAATCGCCAAGAAAATGCCGTCTGTTTATACAACACGTCATTCACAAACGAAAGGCAATTATGAAAACTAAATATATAAGTTAAACGTTACGCGCCATTGTGGAGCTTGTCCGCCATATTGATAGTTTTCTTTACGTGTATTTATTGTCCTGCTCTGCAATCAACGACAAGACTGAAGATCCTTAATTCGTAGAGGAGGACTTCAATTTGCTTCATCTTCTTCACAAGAAAAGCATTGGACATGTTTGTATGTTTATAAAAAGAAAAACTAGTGGTGCAGTCAAACCTGAATTAGCGGCCACCTCTATAGAGCAGCCACTTGTGTATAAAGGCCACTCTTCATATCCCCAAAATGATACTTTCTATAGAAATCAACCTGGACAATAAGGCCACCTGTCTATAAAGGTCATTTTCCTGGGGTACCATAGGTGAACGTTATAGACAGCTTTCACTGTAACCTGTATTATGCGACCGCTTAATTCCAAAAATGACTACTTAAGACAGGGGGCGCAAAATTATAGATAGGTTTACGGAGATCAATATGAGTGGCCTGTTCAGCAAGGAGATCGTTTAATTCCAGTAGCCTTTATGACATGTTTGACTGTATTTTACAGATGCAGCAATGTATTGAAGAAGAATTTGATAATGTTAGACCTTGACTGCACTTTTAATGGGTTTTTAATAATCATGCAAACGTAGTAAGTTGTAATTCTTTTTTATGTTATTAATTATTTAATTTATCAATTAGCATGTTATGCGAAACGCGGACGTAATCAATTACTGTAATTAAATAAATGAAAATTAAATGGTCAATCAAATTAAATAAAAAGTAATCAATCAAATTTGGAAGTAACAACAGTCGTTTGTGTTAGCTCAACTTGTGATATTTTCAACGTACATTGTATTGTCTCGTTCTAGTCTGACTGTATTGTCCGAAACGAGGCTGACGCGGCAGTGGCACTTCGGGTCTCGAATGCATTGACGCAGTCTTTGCTGAAATACCGCATGGGGAATCTACCACCAGAGGTTAGTTTGCTTTACATTCTAAAGTAGACATTGCGAAGTCCGTTGATCAATTTTATATTTTCGCAAGCTGTAGCTCTGGCTACTTTTAAATAGAAACTGTCCGAAGGTCTAGTTTTAAAATAGTCACTTGTAACGCTATATTTAATATTGTACCCTACTTTTTACAAAAGCACAACACAAAAATGACATCTAGACTACCTCAAACCTGAGAAATAATAATAATAATA
>OFHS01000432.1:24173-43495 GCA_900245855.1 Calvadosia cruxmelitensis
AACTGAGGAATATGCCCTTTATAGACAGGTGGGCTTTCTGTTCTTGTTGATTTCTGTAGAAAGTGTCATTTTGGTGCTATGAAGAGTGGCCTTTATATGCATGAAGCTGCCCTATAGAGGTGGCTGCTAATACAGGTTTTACTGTATATTGTAATCTGTGATCGTAGAGTGAGTTGTTGGTTGACCGAGAAGTCAATAAAAATATATGCTTCAGACCAAATTGTTGTTATCCTGATTGAGCAGCGGGACTCAACATCGTTTATGCCGTTTATGGCCCTCCTTCAAATTAACATCTCTTCGTGAAATGGATTTCCTGTCCGTACTCCATTCTGTGAGTTTGGACCACCACAAAACAAGACCCTGTGGAGAATAATGTTGTAAATATAATATCAGATTTCCAAAGCTTAAATTATATTTTAGGCCTGCAGACAAATTGTTTATGCTATGAGATCAGGATACAAATTGGTGCAACAAATGAAAGACATGAGTAGTAGAGTATGTCTGTAAGTCTGTAGAGTAAGCTTGTTATTCAGTCATAAATTGTGATTTAGTGCTGCTACATTGATAAGAACTCTGCAGTTATCTTGCAAGCTGCCAACTTGTGATGGTGGAAAGAATTTATTTGATTATTTGTAAGTTAAAGGTATTGTTGTTTTTAATTAGGTAAATGTGTTGCCTTCGTTGGGACCCTCAACAATTAAAACCGTCTAGAATACAGCATATATACGGCACCTGTCACCTGAGCGGGGAATCAAACCTTGGGTTCCCTAATCGGAAACCACTCATCCCAGCCACTAGACCACATTGACCTATTGTTAGTACTTGCAGGAATTCTGGTCAGCTGTTTATCTTGTCGTTAATGTTGTTTTAGACATATTCGCATCACCAAAGTGCACTCACTCGTCAATTGCTCACTCCAATGCACTCAAGCAGCATTGCTGGTGTCGAAGACATGGCAAAGCTTGGTGACCTCCACGAGGCAGCAATCTTGCAAAACTTATGGCAGAGATATGGGAAGGATAAAATCTATGTAAGTATTAATTCCTCCACTGTCTCCTCGGTATAATACTCACAACAATATTGTCTGTATATTGAAGCCTGACTCATTTTGGTTGTAGTTACAACTTTATTTTTGAACAATAGCCATGGCTGTTTTATCCATTAGGTATTCAAGGCACGTGCCTTAGGCACTTAGTTTGGATAGGCCCTATCTTATTGGAATTTTCCAACATTCTAATGTGCTATAGGTGAATTGATGCATCCCACATTCAGCAAATAGGTGTGAGCGGGAGTAAATTGCTTTCTGAATTCTCAAATAGTGATCATGTAACAGAGCTGTAAGTTTCAAAATACTAACCGTTTATAGGCCTCCTAATTAGAAACAGTGCTATTGGCCCGTTTGACTCTCCCTTGTCCTGCTATTGACGTGTATACACGTTTTCAAAACAAATCAAAAGTAGCACCATATAACCAATCAGATAGTTAGTCCCTCGCGATTAACCAATCAGCAATCGATAAAGCAACTTTCAGTCTTCATTTAACTAGTTTTATGAGCAGGACAAGGGTTAAGACAGCCCTCGCAATAGTAATAGCTTGTCAGCTTCTTCAGGTATAACTATTTTCTCTGTGAGTGTATTGCCTCCTTATGCATGATGACTCTCTACTTGCATCTATCTTTGCGGACTGATTGAAGACGCAAGCTCTATTTCCGCTTTGTGCCTCTCAATCGGTAACCTTCAACGTCTGTCTTGGTGGTGGACAGATCATTATCCAGCATGCTTCACAACAATTTTAGAGACGTCCTTATTTTTTAAAACCTTCTTTTGGTGCTGGCTCCAGGACGAGTCTGATGAGGAATATTGGCGAGACCCATGAGATCTGCCGAGCTGATAACACAGCACCACCGCTTTGATGATAATGTAATTGTATCGTATTTTTTCTTCTTCAGACTCACATTGGCTCCATCCTTGTAGCGGTGAACCCTTATAAAGTGATCAGTGGACTCTACGAAGAAGATGTTATCACATCTTACAACAATAAACATCTTGGCGACATGCCTCCACATATCTATGCCATTGCCAACGAAGCGTACTATTCTTTATGGCGAAAGGGCGGGAATCAGTGTGTCTTGATCAGGTATGGCCTTGTCAGTTGTGCTCAGTATAGGTTCAGCTAGTGTGTGCTGATTAGTCAATGGCTGGTTCAATAATCACACTATCATATAGTATCAGATATATTACAATGAAACCTGTCTATAATGGTCACCTTTGGGACATGAGGAAAATGACCTTTGTGGGGTTATGAGGAGTGGCCTTTATGCAGGTAGCTGCTCTATAGGGGTGGCCGCTTCTACATGTTTGACTGTATAATGCATTTATCAATTTGATTACACGGAGCTATGAATTGTAATGGCATTTCTGTTGTTGAGGAATCCTGATAGGAAATTCAAATTCAAGAATGAGGATTGATAATTTAATTTTTGTTCTGTTACATTTTGCAGTGGCGAAAGTGGTGCTGGAAAGACAGAGTCAACAAAGCTGATCTTGAGCTATCTGTCATCAATGAGTCAGTCATGTGCAAAGCAAACGGCATCAGGGCGAGTCGAACACGCCATTATTCAAAGCAGGTAGGTTGCAATAAATGACCCCATGTTGTATACGTTGGTACAACATGCTGCTGTCAAGTTGAGTTTTTTTGTGCCGTAAAGGCAAGTGTACATTCGTGTAGTAATCATCGTACAGGTACATGGTAGAAAAATGAATATATTTACTTTTGAGGATTGCAAAAATACAGTAATAACAGCGTTATTAAATTAACAGGGATTTCTGTATTGCGATGAAAGGCCTTAAACATATGTCAAGCAGATGGTTATTTGGGAGACATTGTAGTAAGATAGTCACCGTTACCAACATGAAATAAAGTGAGAATGCACAGAACAGAAGCTAGCAAAACATTTTGAAAATGGTGGTGTTAGTCACATTCATTTTGAAGCCAAAATTCAAGACTTTTAATGTGCAACTTACACACGCAGGAATACTGTAAATTGTTTTCTGGTTGTTCCACGATCAAAAACAGGACGCTTGGCGACAGAGCCTTCTCTATCTCTGGACCAGTTGTCTGTAACTCTGCCAAACGAAATTCGAGGTTCCCCAACGTTGGAATGTTTAAAGGCACGAATCAAAACCCACTTTTTTAAAATGTTGTATGCGAAATAATGTCGTTTTTAATTTAAATCATCCCAGGAACAGTGCCAGAAATTTTTAAAGTACCTGTACTAGATATAGTTTAATTTTAATTCTCATTAATATGATGGTAAAAGTACATTTTAATTTTCTATAATTATGTTTTAGTTTTAAAGTACGGTAGAGTTTAGACCATGATGCATGTCAGCGCTTTAGAATATTTGTACAATTTTAGCGCTCTATAAATTCTTGTATTATGTAGATTATATTATATTATTTCACAATGTCTCTGTTCATGTAACCATGTTTTTTATCTGTCCTGTTGTCAGTCCAATTCTAGAAGCTTTTGGAAATGCCAAGACTGTCTACAACAACAATTCGAGCCGATTTGGCAAATTCATCAAGTTGAACTTCAAAGATGAAGGAAATATCGAAGGAGGAGAAATCATGGATTGTATCCTTCCATAGTCGTTGTTTTTAATTTGTAAGACAATAATATTGTCAGCAAATATTGCATGCTGTCTATTTTGTTTGAAGCAGTCGCATTGCGGAAGACATTGAAGGGTCGGATCAATTATTGGTCTTTAGTTGCTACATCTATTTTACATGTGTAAGCCTCGTTGTTTGAGCATACAGTCAAACCTGTATTAGCAGCCACCTCTATAGAGCAGCCACCTGTCTATAAAGGCCACTCTTCATAACCCCAAAATGATACTTTCTACAGAATTTTACCTGGACAGAAAGGCCACCTGTCTATAAAGACCATTTTTCTCAGGCTTCAGAGGTGACCGTTATAGACAGGTTTCACTGTAGCAGGATGGCGGTTCAATCATTGCTTGGTTCTATTGTTTGTTTGAATTTTTTGGCAAGCAATTAAGCAATTTATTGATTGTTTCAAGTTATGTAGAGCCTACATCGTTGTTCTTGTGGTAACAACTTGAAATCTTGTTGATTGTTTTCTTTGACTGTTTGCATTTGACGCTCAAAGATTTACTGGAAAAGGTACGGTAATTTGATATTGTTTTTGCAATTTATCAATTCAGCTTTGTTTAGTTCAGATTTGTTCATTTTCAGATTTGTGTAAATGAAATTGGGTCATTCCATGCGAAATCGACAAGGTTTTGCCATCACCCTCTTCGATTTTCGTATAACTTGGTGGGCAGTTTCATCTACTCACAAAATGACCACAACTCAAATTTTAGACTTCAAATGGGCGTGGTTATGGATTTATGACCAATTAAAGTTCGCTTTTTGCGTCAAAATTGGGCCAAGTGACTGAGCTTTCAGAGGTCGTGCTGACTTCGTTCGCAACAGAAACACGTCAAATGTCATATCAATAGAAAGGTAAAAGAAAGGTCTTCTATAAAATAATAACGTTTGTCTCGTCACTTGTACACAGCCNGGGTTAAGATGTGTTGCCATAATGATTGTCCTTTCCTTGTGTAGAATCGTGTTGTTAGTCAAAATCCTTCAGAGAGGAACTTTCATATCTTCTACGCATTGCTAGCCGGTGCCAACGATCAGATGAGAGGTATGTTTCCATTCATTGTTTAGTAATGTTACGTTTAATACCGTGTGCAAATATAAATGCTGTCCTTCTTCCCCTTGATGCACTTGTTACATAAAGTACGCCTTGAATCACTTTCAGATGCAGCTGACGAGGTAACATCAAAGAAAGACAAATCAAGATTCAATAATTGTAATTTGATAATTTATTGAGAATGTAATTATGTAATTATGATAATTATTAATTGTAATTATGATAATTATGTAATTATTATCTGGATAATTGGACCTTACATTGTGAAAATGTTAATATCAGCCAGTGTTGTCTGCTCTAATCAATTTGTCTGACTATTCTCCTCTTTATTTGTAGGTGACTTGTGTTTGTATTCACCCAATCAATACAATTACCTAAATAAATCTGGATGCACCTCAGACCCAACTATTGACGATCGAGCGGATTTCAAACATGTTTTGGTAAGTGCGTGTCAATGCTGTGAATTTACGACTTCTCTTGTGACTTGACCCAGACTCAAGCAAAATACCTGTGAGAATTATTTATGAGATGGTATTGTATCAGTGACAATCATTTGAAATGTGACTGTTTAACTGCTTGTCAAGCAATGAGAAATGAAAAATATTCACTCTAATTTCACTGGGATTTCGTTCATAGTGATCATTCTATTGCATCATATGATTGCATGTGATAATGTGATTTTGGTAAAATGTTTCTTTTTTGGATTGCCTTTTGTCTTTCAGGATGCCATGCTGGTTATTGGATTATCTGGTGATCAGATCAGAGATGTCCTGCAAGTGTTGGCTGCCATTTTGCATTTAGGGAATGTTTCTTTTATATCGACTGCTGGAGCCCAAGTCAGCGACACTAATGGTCAGTTCCATGCACGATAAGAAGTACAGTCAATGGTGTATTAGCGGCCACCTCTATAGAGCAGCCACCTGTAAATAAAGGCCACTTTTTATTACCCGAATTTGATACTTTCTATAGAAATCAACCTGGACAGAGGTCCCAGAGATGACCGTTATAGACATGTTTCACTGTAATCTTTTTCATTTGAAGAACGATTGTGTTGTGTGATTCTAGAATGTTTCATATATCAATAAAGAAATAACCAATCCAGTATCCAGGACACAAAGCAGATCCGCTTTGCTGTAACTCAGACTTGAAAGAAGTTAAAGAATAGCACACAAGCCACAAGTATTTGTGCGTGACAAGTTGAATTGGACATTGCTTCAAGCAATGCTGATGAAGTTGAATGTGTATTGTATTCACATTAATACAAGGCTTACAATACATCAGCAAGAGGCCTATTTCCTTAAACAGTTACAGTGAAACCTGTCGAGTGTTGATAATGGTCACATTTGGGACCTGAGGAAAATGGCCTTTATAGGCAGGTGGCCATTTTCTCCAGGTTGATTTCTACAGAAAGTGTCATGTTGGGGTTATGAAGAGTGGCCCTTATACACAGGTGACTGCTCTATAGAGGTGGCCACTAATACAGGTTATTGTCTCCAAGGACACATGTTGTATATCCTTCTTGTTTTACAATAAGTTATATATACCTATGCAGTATGCACGATTGTAATTGGTTTTTAGTGTTGGTATTATTATAAATCTATTATACGATATTCAGCTAAAGATCTAATCGTTGTCTTGTTTTCTGTTCCAGTTCTTGAAAATGCAGCTAATTTGCTGCAGGTCGATATGTACCAATTCAGTGATGCACTTACACAGAAATCAATGACGCTACGTGGCGAAGAGATTTTCAGTCCGCTAACAGCAGAACAAGCAGCAGATTCCAGGGATTCAGTTTCCATGGCACTCTACACTGCATGTTTCAAGTGGCTTATCAAGAGAATTAACGAACGACTAAACGGCACTGAGACTTTCTCTTCAATTGGTCTCCTAGATATTTTCGGCTTTGAGAATTTTCAGGTACTTTAAATTGAATTATATGCCAAAGTACATGGGCAGATGATCTAGTGATTAAACTATTTCATAAGTCTCTTTTTACAAGGAGTACAGATTAGGAGAGTCCATGACAAATAGTATGAGTGCCAGGAACCACGCATTTTTATGCAGATCATTTAAAACTCATCCCCATTGATAAATTATTTGATTAGTTATTTGGCTTTATTTAGTATTGCATGTAGTTGGAAATAATTTTTCACGAAAAGGAATAATAAATTAAGAATACAATTATGCTCCGATCCGTCCTTGCCACTGTTATTTGGATCTATTATCAGAATTTCAAATGTTTTGCTGGCATGATTTCGTCTTAGCATCGATAAACCGGATGGTCTGATTATATGGCTGTTCTATCAAGTGGAGTTGACTGCCTGTATCTACTGTCTTTTTAGTGCTTTTCAATAAATACTCCACGATGTACTAGTTCAAGCAAAATTGTATGACATGTCGTTGGGTTTTCTCCCAGGTCAATCGCTTTGAACAATTCAACATTAATTTTGCCAATGAAAAACTTCAAGAATATTTCAACAAACACATTTTCTCATTGGAACAACTTGAGTACAACCGGTAAGATGTGAATTGAAAAGGACGTGTGATACATGGTTGCATCACGAGATATGAGAGGTCATCATACCTGTTGTTCTGTCTTCTTCAATTTTCAACAGGGAAGGTCTTGAATGGACTGACATAGATTGGAATGATAACGGAGAATGCCTCGACTTGGTTGAGAGGGTATGGCGTAATCCTTTGATTGTTTATGTGTTTTTATGTCGCAAATTCGGTTGCTTAATTGTTTGAATATTCTCGTTGTTGTTGTTAGAAACTCGGCATTCTGTCATTGATCGATGAAGAGAGCAACTTTCCCAAAGGCACTGATGAATCAATGCTTGTGAAACTCCACGAGAACCATGCGGTTAGTTGCTTACAGTTTTATCCTGAGATTTGTTACTGATTTTAAGGTTAGAATAGAGAGATTGGTTGTGATTTGTTCTGAATTAGATTTCACGAAGTTCATTTCTGAAGTAAGGGGATCGGGGGCGGGTTGCATTGGCGTAATAAGACGAATCCCTAACAGACAGCAATCAATTAGTGATTTCATGATACTTGTGCAGCAACAGCAGCACGCATACAGAATACATTTGCCAAATGGTGTCGAAGTTGCTAGCTGAAAACCATTTAAAGTGATTTTTATAGCAAGCCAAGTAGTATATTTTTGCTGCAATTGGCGTTTTCGCATATTGTCTTTGAAAGTTTTTATGCTAACTGTATTGTTGTTTACATTACATTATTAATGTTGTTTGTCGCTTGTTCAGGCTAATCCTTTTTATATCAAACCAAGAGTTGCTGGCGCAAAATTTGGAATTCGACACTATGCGGGAGAGGTATGCTTTGTCTGTTCTTAACAACCAACCGATTTAAATTGCATCAGATTTGCATGATAAGTCACAGGTTTGTGCATCTATGTTATTTATTATATTCTCTGTTCTGACTCAATGTTATTTTGTCAAAAGAGGTTGTCATTTTACTTTGTTTTGGACTGTTCTGTTTTGTTTGTTTGTTCTGTTGTGCGTGTTTTTGTTGTGTACAGTCAAACCTGTATTAGCGGCCATCTCTGTAGAACAGCCACCTGCATATAAAGGCCATTCTTCATAACCCCAAATGACACATTGTGTAGAAATCAACCTGGACAAAAAGGCCACCTGTCTATAAAGGTAATTTTTTCAAGTCCCAGAGGTGACCGTTATAGACAGGTTTCACTGTACTTATAATATATTAACCCATCTGCTTGTAAAACTATTTAAATGAAGGCTTGAAGTCGCTTCATCGATTGCTGATTGGTTGCTTGCTAAGGACTAACTATTTGATTGGTTATGTGTTGCTACTTTTGACTTGCTTCTAAAACGTGTATACACATCAATAGCAGGACAAGGGTTAAGATTAGGTGTGGTAGTTTACTAGTTTCTTTCTATTTGCGCTAAGTGTCTGGGTTCTGCCGTTTCAGGTGTTCTACACAACAACTGGGTTTCTAGAGAAGAACAGAGACACGTTCCGTGATGATCTGCTGAATACAATCAAGGAAAGCAGGTTAGAATTGTAGACTTCAAGTCTACTAAATAGTCGCGGCTTGCTATTAAATAATTATAGAAATCCATAATTATTTATATAGTTCTGAAACAATTATTGTTGAATTATTATTATTTACAATTAAAAGTATTATTGAAATGGTTATTGAAATGATTTAAATAATTATTAAAATTGGCTATTTTAATAACATCATGCACACTTGAGCAGCATAAAAGACTTGCTTGTGAATTTTGATGGTCTTACTCAGGGCCGTATTATTCAGTAAGTACATTAAGCACGTGATTTAGGTCTGAAATTTTCAATAGCCCTCTTGAACTGACCACACTTTAAACACACTATACAAAACGTTTTATAATAATGCCCCATCCATCTTAAATGCGACCCTTGTCCCACTTAATTATAAAGTTCACAGTTCAGAAATGGTTTTTGATTTTGTATAATTATGTTGAACATTGACACTTGTAGTTGTCGATACTTACTCCTGCATAGGTTCTATTACAAATTTCATAATTTTTTTTAATCTTTCTTGTTTGACCCGTTTTAGGTCTGAGTTCATCTATGATCTCTTTGAAAATGTCCGCCCTTTTACTGCCTCTGATAATCAGCCTCGGTCACGTGGCAAAGGAGGCAAAAAGCCAACAGTCAGTTCTCAGTTCAAGGTCTGGCGATAGCTTCAGCAAGGCAGCCAAGTTCACAGCTCATGTCATGTTTGCTATCGTCTTGTAAATTTCTTTTTACTTTTATCAACAGTCATCTTTATTCTCTCTGATGACCACTCTGAACAGCGCCAGTCCTTATTTTGTGAGATGTGTCAAACCAAATTCTCAAAAGGTGTGTTGATAACTAGTAGTGTGATCATGTGGTTGTTGATTTGCGCTGGCTGTGCCTCGAGCGGAAGAGAGGTACAGTCGTCTCAGTTTAGTCGTTTTATTATGCCTGACCATCAGCAACGATCTGATGCTGCGTCGACGAGGTCGGAGGGGCTCAGCCAAAGTAAGTACAGGTTCGTCTCAAGCTGCTTCGCCCACGTGAGTCCAAGGCAGCCACCGCGACGATGGGGCTCTGTCGGCTGGTTTGATGGATTCAGCACTGTGGATCATGTGGTTTAGTAGATCTGCTAGCTAGTGTGTGTCTGTTTGCATGAATAACTCAATTTCTTTTTATTTGCCAGGTTCCAATTGCCTTTGAGCCGGAATTGGTGCTTAGTCAACTGAGATATTCTGGTATGCTTGAGACGGTCAAGATTCGCAAAGCTGGATTTCCTGTTCGAAGAACTTTTGATGACTTTCACACAAGGCATGTAATAGTCTGCTACAAATGTGCCACCTTTTTCAGTACAATGTCATGAAAAGTCTCTTGTTCTGCTGTTTATGATGCTTGTCACTTATTATTTACGTTCAAAAAATCCTTTATTACGCAAATATTTGTGAAAAAACTGTGTTTAATTATAGACACAACAATGCCACTAAAAATGTGGGGTTCCAATTCTGCATTCTTTCTGCTAACATCACATAGTTTGATAGTAAAAGCAATTATAATGGTGCCAAGGTTGTTTTATTCAAGCGGCAATCAAGATGTATGCAAGACCCCTTGTGTGCAGGCGTTTTGCCAGCAAAGCACAGTGAAGCAGTGTTGTATTGTAAGTGAAGGCCAATAGTACACTAAAGCGCTCTTTTTTGCACAATGTAGTCTCATTAATATCATTCCGGTTTTACAGCCACAAATCATGATATTAAGCAATTAGTGATACCAGTATCATGCAGATTAAAATAGTCCATTCAGACAGAGCTTGCTTCTTACATTGGAGTAATATTAAGTGGATTGCGATATTACAGTGAAACCCGTCTTTAACAGGCACCTTTTGGACCCCAGGAAAATGGTCTTTATAGACAGGTGGCCTTACTGTCCAGGTTGATTTCCATAGAAAGTATCATTTTGGGGATATGAAGAGTGGCCTTTATACACAGGTGGCTGCTCTATAGAGGTGGACGCTAATACAGGTTTGACTGTAGCAGATTGATTTGCAATGTGAGGATGAAAGCAGAACTATCTATTGTTCATATTGCGACGTGTTAGCTGAGTTGTTCTCTTCAAACGTGTTTGTTTTAGGTTTCTTGTTGTGTTATACAAACAACCACAGATGCCAAATGCGAGAGACAATTGTGTTTCAATACTGAAATTGTTTGATGTTGAATCGAAGCTGCATCGAGTTGGCACGACAAAGGTGTGTATAATTAACAAGAGATGTTGCAATGTCCTAGATTGCTCATTGTGAACATTGTTTGGCTTTGTGATATTTTCTTGCACAATCCATTTCACAAGTTCCTATAATTTGTTATCCCAACATGGAATTGACCAAGTGCAGTCCTGATGTTTTTTGGATATAAGCTACTACAGTCACATGTTTTTGAGCTCAAATCAACAATTTTGACGGCCAAAAACAATCCTTGAAATAGGCCATCATAGAAAGGAGTACAATGGAATGCGCTTCAAACAAAAACATTTTCTGATGAGGAAAAATTATCGCAGCAGCTAATCGACGTTTTAGCTTCTGTCATAAGTCTATGCCTTTTGTGGTATCGTCACATGGGACAGAGGTCAACTAACATGAATCCCAAAATGCATTGAGACTGCTCTTGATCAATTGCGGTTTAGTGGCTGACGTATGGTTGCAGTGTGAACTTAATATCATCATTGTCTAAATTCTTAGCTTGGGGCCAGCAACATTTCTCTCAACTGTATGTTAGTTTGGTTTACAGAAGCATGTGTCTTCGTTATTCACATGTGCTTCACTCATCAATTGATGTACTTACAAGTTTAACACTGTGTTGACAAAAAAGTCACTTGTCAGGATGATTCCACAGCGCTATCAAACATCAAACCTATTACATGATGTCACTGAATGCTGTTTGATTCCAAGTTTCTCTCAAACGTTAAAATACCATTATTTTGTTGCAGTTTTCATGTAACATGAAAACACCACACTTAGAATACAATGTTTTCCTTGTATGTTGTAAGCAGTGAGCTGATGTCAATGTCGGTACCAAGGTCTTACAAAGGTTATAGTATTGTATACATGTACAGTTAAACTTGTATTAGCGTCCACCTTTATAGAGCAGCCCCTGTGTATAAAGGCCACTTTTCATAACCTTAAAATAACGCTTTTTATAGAAATCAACCTGGACAGAAAGGCCACATGTCTATAAAGGTCATTTACCTCAGATCCCAAAGATGACCATTGTAGACAGGTTTCACTGTGCAGTCAAACCTGTATTAGCGGCCACCTCTATAGAGCAGTCACTTGTGTATAAAGGCCACTCTTCATAGCCTCAAAATGACACTTTCTATAGAAATCAACCTGGACAGAAAGGCCACCTGTCTTTAAAGGTCATTTTTTTCAGGTCCCAGAGGTGACCGTCACTTTATGTGACTTTCTAGCTGACTGTATTGTATATTGGTGCTGTGCTAAAGCAATGTAAATGCCTATCAGCACACCCAAATCATCCAAATGTTCCCATTGCTTTATTCATAGATCTTCATGAAAGATGAACTGGAAGTGACTCTTGAAGTTCACCGACAGCGAAACCTTGCCATCGTTGCGAAAGTGATCAATAACACTGTTTATTCCTACATTGTGCGAAAGCGTTACCTAGCAACAAGACGGGCCATTGTATTTATTCAGAAGATCTACAAGGTCAGGACCAATATGCAGCCAGCTTACCTAGTTATATGTCAGCGTTACGTTGTTCAGCTCTATCTGTAAATCTTCAGTTTTATAATGTAGCTAAATGTAATTTAGGTTAGGTTAGACTTGCACCATAGTGCTGACGTGCCAGGGGGGTCTCAGTGTGGCTTAATTGGTGTAGTGTGTCATCAGACAGTGCATTCTTGCTGCGAATCTTATTGCCACGCACATGGCCTTGATGGTGCGGTGTGAGCAGCAGCTCCTCGCTATTGCTGTTGCCTGCGAGATCCAAAGGTATTTGCTTTACCAGTTTTATAACTGTATTAGTACTATCTACAATTCTGTAACTTATTTTTCTATGCTGTATTATGATGTCATTCCCATGTATCTACTTTGTAAAAAAAGTATTCAGTTGCTTAACGGATATCAGAATAAATGATGATGATATATTTGAAATCCAGGTCCGTTCAAATTTAATCTTGGTGTAAGTTGAACGGATTACTGCTTTTTTTGACAGGCGTACTATTACCGCAAGTTATATCTTCAAAAGAGGAGAGCTGCTATCCTCATTCAAAGGGTAAGCAATTATGGCTGCTTTCAATTACAGTAACTCTGTTGGACGTTATTTTATATTTAACGGTTGATGTTGTGATTTATTATTTGTTTCAAACTAAATTGGGTTTCTGGTTTCCTAAATTATCCTGAAATATGTCGAATCAACGACATTGTCAAATTGCTCTTTTTCTCAAGAACCTACTTTAATTTTCCAAATGTGACCCTCGACAAAATTATTTATGAATCTCACAGAAGCCAAAAGTATTTTTTGAGAGTTATTTGTTTGATCTTTGTAGCCTTGCGTTTGTAACAGAGCTTGATTTTGTATTTTAGAATGAGCGCGGTCGTGCTGCTCGACAATTGTATCATCGCCTTCTGGAAGAGAAGCGCATTGAGGAAGAACGTAGGCGGGAAGAACAACGGAGGAAGGAAGAAGAAGAAAGGAGGTATTCAAGTTGTTCTATTTGTTTTTTCTTAGTCTTTTTGACAGTGGGAACATATGGAGTTCATAAAGATGGATTGAATTTACCAATACGTAAAGCTATGCTCTGCCTTTTGTAGCTGTGCTTAGTGATGGCTCCAAGCAAAAGTTTTCAAAAATTACAACATTTTAACGCATGCTGTGCATGTTTCCTTTGCAGAGAAATGGAGCGTCTTGAGCAAGAAAAGAAAACGCAAGAGCTTGAAGAGTTCAAGAGAAAGGTGTGTGCCATAACACTCCAAGCTTGTTAAATGAAGATATTGGATTTTGCTAAGTTATTATTTTTTATTTAATCCATCCTTATATATCATTCAAGGTTGAAGAAGAAGCCAGACAGAAACAAATGGAGGAAGAATCTCTGCGTAGGAAAGATGAAGACGAACGACAGGAAATCATGCAGGCCTTGGAGGAACAACGTCGCCTGGAAGAAGAAACACGAAGGATGGTTGAGGAAGCACAACAGCTCGTATGTTTTATGATGGATATTTGTGTTTCATAGATTTTATTTGTCCAAGTCTTTATTTTTGTTTGATCATTTTTACAGCGAAGATTTCATGCATGGTAGCTAGTATATTTACTGGACACGCATGCAATGAAAGACTGTCTCGTACACATGACCAATTAATTGGCTGAATAACATAGATATTTTGGATGTATCTTTCACACTATGAACTGGAACCGTGCACACTCCCTTTGAAAATCTTGTAAAAAGCTTATGAGGGCACTTTTCACATAGGTATTCATGTTTTTTTTTCAAATTCACATGCTTATTCGCATGGTGCTGTCCTTTTCAAATAGTTCACGTATTATTTTCACATGTGTTTGGATTCATATTGTCAAGTGATGTAATCATTTGAGTATTCCTCCAGAGAACTTCCTGTAGTTTGACTGGTAATTGGTAGCATGATCAATGCATGGATTATGCTAATTAGATGAGAGAGCTTGTCTGAGGTTGTATTTTGAAGGAGAGTGGTTGTACTTTAAATTGAGTTACATTTGTAACAGCACTGCGTGTTCGCAACGTATACAAGTGGCATCGACATCGATATTGTCTAACAAAAGCTCTTCCAAAGATTATTTTAACAGTTGACAAAATTTAATGACATATTGATTTCTGTAATCTGGATAGAGATGTGCATTGTATCAGGTTGTTGAGGCTCACATTCTGTAAGACATCGATGTATTGTGTTAACAGGAAGAAGAAGAGAGACTTAGAAAAGAAGAAGAGGCTCTACGGTAAGACTTTATCTTCTTAACTCTTTCCGCCCCGCATTGTTTATCACGTGCAGACATAGTTTTCGTCGTACTGACAAATTATCGGTGACTGTACTAAATAAAAATAGCAATTACGGTGACTTCTGCTATGGTAAATGTGCCGATGCATATATATTTGGAATCGCCATGAAACGGCGAACATTTCGGTTCTAAACTATAAAGCGTTTCGGCTGTGATGTGCAAGTTTGAATCGCAAATCGTAGACTGTTTACATTTTCAAGATAGGTACTAAACAATCAGAATTTGCTTCGCTGCCCTTACAGTTACATCCATCGCTTATGGATCCAAAGTATTTTCATATCAGCTGAAAGAGAAATAATTTTTTATAAGACTGCAAGGTTTTAAATGCTTTCATGAAGAACTGGCCTGAATATTCAAATATTAGTAAACCTTCCGCTGTCAATTTCATCTCAGTTGATAACTCAGAAAATGTCACGATCACTCAAAAACAACTCTTCTGATGGAACGAATTCAAGCAAACTCACTCAAACTATTACTTCAAGTATTACAGAAAACAATCATGTCAAAAATATCTAGCTATATACAATTCAGAGGAGGTGAAATACTTTTATGAAGTCGCCGTTTGTTTGTAAACACAGACAGTCTTCGCGATTCGAAATCTCGGTAGAAGAATCGAAATTTCCAGGCATCCAACGAATATAGGGTTTAAGTTTTTCTTATTACAACAAAAGAGACCAATCTCTGTTTTCTGATCGTATTTTCCTGCCTGTAGAGGCCGAAATTGCCTCCTAAATTGGCATTCCGCTGAGGAACTTAGTCAACAACTTCGTCGCTGACGCCATGACAGTTTGGCAGACGCAACAACATTGAAGCAAAACGTCCTTGATTGTCTTGCATGGCTCACAATCAGCCAATCATTTAGTCAGAAATTATCACATGACTATTAGCAAAAGATAGGATTTGTCAGATTTAAATTGTGGCCAGCCAATCGAATATTAGGAGCATTTTAGTTCGATGACATCACCGAGCCGCTCACAGCGGCTCATGGACATAATGGGATAACGTGCGAGCCGCTGACAGCGGCTCACGGGGCTGAAAGAGTTAAACCACAGGAGTCCTATTTGCAGTATTGTGCTCATAATATATTCCTTGTACATTATCAAACCATTCTCAGTACGATACAATCTACATTGCGCTCACTCTACCCATATCAAAATCTGATACAATCACAGAAATACGATTTGTTATACAGACGTTGTCATAATCTAATAACAAAAATGTTATAATACTTTGTTGTTCTACAATGGATATATGCAAAAAGCGTAATAAACAATATGCTTTGCATATAAGTAGCTTACGCTGTACCAGTTAGTACTGATATGAAGATACTCTTTAAGTCCTTGAAATTAAATAAATATTTGTTATCCATCTTAGAAAGTCTTATTGTTTTTGTGAGTGAATATAGAAAGTAGCTCACATTTTCTGGACTGGATTCTTTTGCGTGCTGTTTGGCTGTGTTTGCACATGTTTTGAAATCATATTTGATTGGTTGAAGGATAGTGGTCTTGTAATTTCATACATTTGTCTTTTTCGTGCATTTCGCGTTATTTCCATGTCTCTATGTTGCCTTAACTGCTCAAGCGGCTTTCATTAATGCCAACATGTGTTTCTTGTAGACTTCAAGCTGAAGAAGAGGAGCGGCGACAACAAGAAGAGATGGATCGTCTTGATAAGGAGGCTACTGAAACAGCTCTGGCGGAAATGGAGGAACTTGATGAACAGCTCAAGGTACCAGTCAGTTGTTCACTCCACTGCTAGATTATGCTAGTTTCACAAGGTCGAGATCACACTGCTGAGTTTGCTTGAAACTGCAATTTATTACCGGACGGTAGTGAAAGAAAGCAAACAGCAACTGATTATTTCAAACTTCTCAATTTGTTGTGCGCCATGATGGTGATGTCAGCTTCCTAGAAGCATTGTTTTATTTCTTGTTTGTTATTTTAAACTTTGATTTTTCTGTTCTATGGCAAGTCGAAGTGCATGTGTTTATTGATAACACATTCAGAAAACGTTTCAGAGTATCCTTCAGAACTCCACCCTATCTGCAATTCAAACATTATTCACGGTTTTCTATGCATGAGTACTAGCAGCGCTGTAACATGAAAAGTCGTAGAGGGGTTTGATTTGATTTTGCAGCTGCTGTGATGTAAAATTGACCAACTGTTGACTATTGATATAACCATGCAAGGCAAATCTGACACCTTGTATATTCGTTAGTTGGAAGATTACAAAGATCTTGATGAAGACGAAGATTACGACGAAGGAAGTGAAACTTACATTGACGACTCATCAACGCTCGATCTACCAACATATGAAAGCTACTTACAATTGCGTGGTAAGTACCTACCAAACCAATTAAAAAAGAAGATGTTTAACGCTTGTCCTGCTCATAAAACTAGTTAAACGAAGACTTGAAGTCGCTTTATGGATTGCTGATTGGTTGAACACTAAGGACTAACTATGTGATTGGTTATATCTTGCTACTTTTGAATTGTTTCGAAAACGTGTTTACACGTCAATAGCAGGACAAGGGTTAAGATGTTGGTAAATTGACAGGATTTTACAGATTGTAATCTGCTTTGGTATTATAGGTGGAATTATGAACACCTACAAGAAACATTGGTGCGTCTTGAAAGATGATACGTTGATGTGGTTCCGAGGCAAACAAAAGGCTCTCAAAGCTGGTTGGTTGACCAAGAAGGGTGGTGGAATGAGTACTTTGTCGAGGTGGGATATGCATGCTTTTCTTTTAAAAATCAATGCCTATGTTCTGTTCTTTGTGCTATTTAGAATTGGATGTCTTTTATTTCTGTTTGGAATTTTAGGCGTAATTGGAAACGACGCTGGTTTGTGCTGAAAGACACCATTTTCTCATATCATGACACTGACCAAGATGGCGCCAAGACACTTGGTTCAATGGACTTGAGGAAGTGCAAGTAGGTCTACACAGTGATTGCGTTGAAATTTAATTTTTGTAATGGTAATCTGAGCAAGACACTTTTGACAGTACAGTCAGATCTGTATTAGCGACCACCTCTATATAGCAGCCACCTGTGTATAAAGGCCACTTTTCATAACCCCAAAATGACAATTTCTATAAAAATCAACCTGGACAGAAAGGCCACCTGTCTATAAAGGTCATTTTTCTCAAGTCCCAAAGGTGATCATGATAGACAGGTTTCACTGTAATTGGCTTTAGCAGTAAACGTCAACAAAGAGACAATTTGACTCAAGAACATTTGTATTGTGTCGATGATGACAGAAATCATTGTAATGCCTCTGGCGACAGAATTGAAGCCCCACATCGATCTAGCAAATTTCGTTTTACTAAGTACAGTTAAACTCGTATGCCTCTGGACGATTTCATGTTTGGCCATTGGTGTTTGGTTGGTGGGAGGTGTTTCAAATTCCGTATGCGTTAGGCTCTGAGGCCTGTCACCAAGCACCAGCCACACTGCTAGGTCAGTGGAATTCCTAAGCATACTTACCATGAACTTGTGGTCGGGCGGGCGGGGAATCGAAATGATTGACATGTCACTTGAATCGAACTATATGGATCGAATGTAATCGCGATCTCTGAATCGAAGCCGTTACTTGTAGGGCGTGATCGATGTATCATATCACCTGAATCGGCGAGTCGAGGGCGATCGAGCCCTATTTCGAAACTGAAGACTTGAGATTGATCAATATGGCGACTCAATCCATACTAGTCAAGCATGCTCGAGATATCACATCACGTGAATCAGGAAGTCGAGGGCGATCGAGCCCCGTTTCGAATTCGACGCATCGAGCGTGATCGAGGTATCGCCTGACAATTACCCGTTTTCCATGGTCCTGTTCTACCGCGCTTCAAGCGCGACAATCGCGCGACAGTCGTGCGCCAGGCTCATCCGGATCATGGAAAACCAGAGTTGCTGTCACCTTTTCTGGGATTTCCGGTCCATGGAAAACGAAAAGAACTGGTATTCTAGCGCGACCTCCTGTTCAAAGCTGTCAANGTTTAATCTGTTTAAGGCTATTGTTGGGTTGGGCCCATCTCTAATCATGGATGCTGTTTGAAACAGAATCATTCCAATCTATTCGAAACCGAATTATTATTTTGTGATTCGAATCTTGGGAGAAGATTGGAACGAGTTTGGTCCATACAAAATCTTTTTTCTTTCAGCCTAAAGTTTTCTTTTAAAGGATGGTTGCAATAATTAAATAACCTTGATGTTCTCGTGTTACGAGATTCTGCTTCCTCTACTTTCAATTTATTTGTGGAATGTTTGCTTCAAGACATACACAGTATAACCCTATTGTCCTTTCTGCTTCTGCATGTCTGAAAATGATTTACTACTGATAAGATTAAAAGATTTGAGTCAAATTGAATAACAAGCTGTCAAAATTGAGCCTCGGAATCCAAACAGAATCCTTTTTGACTCACGGTTACTATGGTAACGTGACGTCTATGCTATGAGAGGGGGAAAACGGAGTTGTTGTTTTTTCACAAGCTCACATCATCTATCTTGCGCGGACTAGGCTGCTTTGCGAGAAAGACAATAGGAA
>OFHS01000433.1:0-40937 GCA_900245855.1 Calvadosia cruxmelitensis
ATATATAATAAGATATAAGATATATCATTTTGGCTTTCTACTAACCTAATAACAGTAATATGACAAACACGTTAGTTTAATATTACTTAGCATGACTACTTGAACACACCCCATTCCAAATGCAATGAGTTGGATTCCACTTTGGACTTCTTTGACAATCTTGGAGGCTCTGGTTTACCAGGACACACTGGCGTTGTTGTCATATAAGAGAGTGCCGACCACTACAGAAAACAGCAAATTACATTAACAGATGACATGTTCTTGCATACACACAATGGGAAAAACGTCAGACTACAAACTTACAGAAGATTTAAAATATGACCAATTGGACATAGTACAGTGCACGTTGCATATACAAGGGGTATTGTATATATCCGATCTATAAATTAACGCAGTGCAAGTGGTGTGTGTTGTATAGATCAGGTACACTTACAGCACTTTTTCCTCCGGCCGTTTCAGATGCAGCCCGCACTCTATAAGTTCGACCAGGCGTAAGGGCTTCTGCATTGTACTCAAGAAGTGGCCCACAATAAATGTCCTTGAAGTCACCACCTGCAAGTCAACAAGAGTCTAATTATAATGCGATCACATATACAGTGAAACCTGTCTATAACGGTCACTTCTGGGATCTGGGAAAATGACCTTTACAGACAGGTGGCCTTTCTGTCCAGGTTGATTTCTATAGAAAGTATCATCTTGGGGTTTATACACAGGTGGCTGCTTTATAGAAGTGGCGGCTAATACAGGTTTGACTGTACCATATTCCGGGGTGTCTAAGTCGTCCCTTCGTATAATCCACACCCGAAATCAGCAGCATGAAAATGAGAATGCACAGACTAGAGGCTACCAAAACATTTTGGACGTATAAGTCACATCCCACTTTTAAGGAAAGACGAATTAAATTTAAAGTGTGATGTATACACACCGTAATACGGTAAAAATTTATCAACAATCGCCAGCAGAAGTGTACTGGATGAGACAAAATAAACTGGTATCGTTGCCTTCGTAGGATATGCACACAAATTTACTTGACAGGTAGCTGACAGTTTCAATGACCACCATCAAGTGATCAGGCTAAAACAATGCAGATCAAAATTATGTGAACCACCCAATAGACCTTTTTCACAAGCTACCATTATGGGAAAAACCAATGCATTGTGGGGCAAGTTGAGTGCCTGAAGCAGCAAAGAAGCTGGGTTTCCGACCCAGAATATTAACGAAAGTCATATTTTCAAGCAAAGTAGCGCAGCTTGAAGGAATCTGCATCAGTATCAAATCCAACTTTCTCTGTATTCCGAAATCAGAGACATTAACCTTCCCCATTATGCACTTGCTTTTTCCAAAATGGTAGCTTGTGAAAATGGTCTAATTTAGCAACTGTACGAAAGGCCCAATCAACTAATTATTGTCAGATGTGGTCATGTTTAAGTCAATTGGCATATGTCTTGAACATTTCACACGGGCAGATAGTAACTGATGCTATTATAAAACAAATATTTTGCAATTGGCAACTCACTTTTTCCGTCATCCATTTCAATCATATATTTAAATACAGGAGAGCCTCCATCATCCTTAGGAGGGTCTAGAAAGCAAAACGAAATCTCAATTTTAAATTCTAATAATAATTATATGCTCTTTGCCAGGAGCCCATTCAGTCTGAAATCACATATATATGGTCCAGCCAGGATAGGTAGCATGGACAGAAAATACAAATTAAATATGTGCTAGGGTCAAAACAGAGAGTATTACACCAAAGCAAAGCAAAGTTTGGTTTGTAGCAACCTAATTAATCTCAATTTCATATCACCAGCAGAATTCTATTAGTCTACTTGACGAGACAGTAGGCCATTTCATAAGATCTAGTCCTACACTTGAAAGCCACTCCTCGACGCTGTCACCTGGCAACGGACCAAGATACATTGCTAAGCAACACAGTAGGGTGGCATTGTGTGGTCATGTATTGAATGTTGATTTGTCTTTCTGTGATGTTAAATTTTCAGCCGTGTCTGACAACGAGTCGTGGTGTAGTTTATGTAAAAAGGGTATCAAAGAAACGAGAGACAGTCTCTCTATGTAGAGGATTGTCTATATTACATTATTGTATAGTTAATAATGCACTGTTCAATTTGAAATTAATTTTAAAATATGTCGTGAAAAAGCAGGGTAGGCCTAACATTTACACAACTGATGATGCTCAGTGTGAGGTCACATCAGGGCCGGATTACCCATTCGGCACAATAGGCAAATGCCTACAGCCCTTCCAGAGTGATAGGCCCTCCAAACTTCTGCTTTTCAAATTTTATGGGAAAAGGAATGTGGCTTACTGTGATTGAAATAGCATATACATTGACTCAGGAGCCAGGAAACGTAGCATTTTGCAAGCACAAATCCAAAAATTTCTAGGGGAGGCCCCAGGCCTGAGCCCCCTTTTTGGTGCCCCTTCGGCAACAATAGGCCCCTCAGGTCATTTGGCCTACAGCCCACTTTCTTCTAATCCGGCTGAGGTCACATAATTATAGAGGCAAATGCTGTCATTTTTGAGAATGTGCAGAAAAGAGGAAATAGTCAGTAGAACTCTTTATCAGACATCGTCATGGCGATTAGTGTGCAAGGCAACAGCAATAGTTTTAACATCTCTTGACATTTCAACAAACACGTTTCTACATGAGCGCAAGACTCACCCCAGCCAATAAGAAAAGAATGCGTTTTAGATTTGCCAATCATTTTAGGCTTTTCCATGCGAGATGCAGCTTCAGGATTGGTTTTGAACGAGGAAACCCCACTGCACTTGCCAACTCCTTGGGAATTGCATGCAAATACCTGACGAAGAAAAACGACAAACTCAAATCTTGGCTTACCATATTCATTGAATTCAACACCGAAAAAGACAGAAAATACTAGAAACAAAACAGAAAACACAAGCCATACCCTGAACTTGTAGCTTGTGTTCCTGAGCAGGTTACGGCATGTGTATTGCCTATGTTCACCACGGTAAACAGCCATAAAGCCATATCCCTAGAAAACAATATCTCGGTGAAAAACAATGTGGACTATGTCTATCTTGCCCAGAAAAAAACTCTCAAGAACGAGGCAATCACTCCATTATTCCGTGTTTCACACAAGAGCATTCATCTGACGAATCTATTCAGTCTGCTATTTAGAAATTTTTATACAGTGTAACCCCACCAATATCACCTCGGATAATATCACAACCCGCTTAATATCACTTCAGTTTGATAACCACGCTCTGTCTGAATCGATTATTTGTAATTAACCAACAAGTGACATGCGGTCTGGGCCCTCGATGCAAAATGTTCCGAAAAGTTTACACTACATTGTAAGACATTCTTAAAACGGGACAATAAGCGAGTTTGATTGGAAATTTGGAAGAAAATAGTGGGATATTAAGCGAGATGGGATATTATCCGAGGGGATATAAAGCAAGGTAAGAATATGAGAGTTTGTACGGCAACTAGCAAGTGGAAATTGGCTTTGCGGGATAATAAGTGAGATGGGAAATTAAGCGATGGGGTATTAACCCCTGTCCTGCTCGTAAAACTATTTAAATGAAGACTTGAAGTCGCTTCACCAATTGCTGATTGGTTGCTTGCTAAGGATTAACTATCTGATTGGTTATGTGTTGCTACTTTTGACTTGTTTTGAAAACGTGTATACACGTCAATAGCAGGACAAGGGTTAAGCGAGTTCGACTGTATCATGATTTTTGACCGGAAAAACATAGTGATATTAACAAGGTTGCACTGTAATCAAATATAAATATTATATTATACACGTTCACAGATATAACATGAAAATTTGACTGTGATGTTGCTTAACAAAAGAAC
Organism: Calvadosia cruxmelitensis; assembly: GCA_900245855.1. NCBI lineage: Eukaryota > Metazoa > Cnidaria > Staurozoa > Stauromedusae > Kishinouyeidae > Calvadosia > Calvadosia cruxmelitensis. The sequence goes on from OFHS01000433.1 coordinate 3,846, forward strand.
AACATCATTTGCATGCAATGTGAAATGCTACTTTGCTGGTCAGTGTGGAACCTCTGCAGGGATGCGTCATATTATGATAATTGGGTAGCTACTGTTTATGCCCGTCCCTACCTATTTGACTAGCTTGCTTTCAATGTAACCATCAAGACAATTAATCCATTAAAAGTATAATTACAACCAGGGCCATCTTACGAGTCAAGAAGGCCTAAAGCACTTTACCTAATGGAGCCCATCTTGGATAGCCAAATAGCCTGAAACTGTAAAGTTCTGCTAAAGTTTTGGCATCTGAGAAGCCATAACGAAAGTTTACAAATTCATCAATGGCACTCTGGAGGAAATGTCACTTTTTGTTATCTCTAAATACAATTTATTTGAATATTTGAAACTGGCATTGAGAAAGGTCTTATCTAGATGAAGGGTCTAAAGCATGAGCTTCAAGTGCCTATTGGATAAAGAGGTCCTGAGTCCAACTACAACAATCTTAGCCTGAATCTGAAGTATCGGTACTGTGTAACGTACTGATTCACTTTGCTCCATTTCTAGCTTGTAGTCGGTGATAGGAGCTACAACACAAGAAGAATGACAAGACTAATTAACAAATCAGTCAGAGCTACAGTGTAATGCTATTATAATGATTTATACGCTTTGTTTCAGTTGCATATGCATCATCAATATTACTACCGTCAAACCTGCATTAGCGGCCATCTCTATACAGCAGCCACCTGTGTATAAAGGTCACTCTTCCCCCCAAAATGACACTTTTTATAGAAATAAACCTGGACAGAAAGGCCACCTGTCTAAAAAGGTCATTTTCCTGAAGTCCCAAAGGTGACTGTTATAGACAGGTTTCACGGAATACTTGTTTAATTCACATTGACAAGCTATGTGTTTGCTCAGAACTAATTGTGCCTCTTGATTAGGTATAAGTTGTGAAGTCTACAGTGTGGCACACATTGGAAACTGAGAGTGTTCATTGCAGGAAAAGTAAGACGGTCGTGGGAGTCCAACTCACAATCTCTGAATGTCCGGTTCAGTGCTCTACCCTTGAACTATGTGTTACAGTCAAACAAACTGATCATAAATTGTAAATAAAATCAGTCAATTACCAATCAGATTGTCAAATCTTGTAAATCAGTAAAATCAATTACTTCTCGACCAATTGGTTCATTTTAGTATTTAACTGTATGTAAGCCTATCGCGTATTTAGCTGCACACAATGACTTCATAGTACATACCACCGTTGTTCTCTGGCTCTTTCCACGACACCGTCAAGAACGCTGTACCACTCTTGACCAGGTCAGGTGCACCCACTGCTTCTGGTGGACTAGCACTGGTGTAGCATTCAAGGAGTTGGCTTGGCTCACTGCAAGAAATAAAATTGTGCTTGAAACAAAATTCAATTAAGAAACAGCACAATTCAAACGGAATAAACATCGGCACAATTCAGAAGCATACCTTTGTCCAAGCTCATTACTCGCATATAGTCGGAACTTGCAAGGAGTTCCCGCAGGTAAACCATGCGATAGTTTATACTGCCGTAGATTGCTGACGATGAGGTCCTCAAAATTGTTGCTACCATCGCCCTGCAAAATAAAGAACATTGGAAGTAAAATCTCTCATCAGGCAGCTCTAAAAACGTGGTCACCATTTGTATTAATAGCTAGATAGATTTCGGTTCATCATAATAATAGGCTTGATATCGTCAATATGTTTATTAATACAATGATTTTAATTATGAGTGTGTTGCTGCATCATGTACAAAAGATCACCATGCACACCTGTCCTATGTGACTGAAGACGCAGATTCAATGTTCAGCTTTGTGTGCCTCAGTAGGCCAGTCCAACCTATAATGTCTGTCTTGATGGCAGAAAAGTCATGGTCAATCAAGTTCTGCCGCGTTTTGGGTGGAGAATGTCATGTTTCACAATAAATCATGTGGTGCTACTGTTAGATCCAGAATAAGTCTTGGGAGGTGTGATCTTGACATGAGCATCGAGTGGCAGAACTACCATAGTAGATTCCCACAAAATTCTTTGTGCCAAATATTTCGTTTGGAACTAAGCAATTACGAGCTTTGCAGACAGTTCAATACTCTCATGTATTATATGTAGGCACAAACCTTGTTCCACTGCAGCTGGTAGGATACAATTGGTTTGCCACCATCCTTAGGAACCTGCACAGATTAAATCATGCTAAAATCAATAAACCTATCTACCATGATAATACACAATCATGTCCCAATCACACAAGAGATTGTCACTCAAATCAAGCTGCTGACTTCGTCAATAGATATAACAGCATGCCATTCAATGCTACATACTAAATAAGGAAATGTTCAGGGACATTATTCATAGACATAGACATAGTCTGTTAGACCGGGACTAAAGCGCAGTGAACGACTAAATATTGAATCTGGACCTCCTTAAATCTGTATGTAGGAAGTTGAGGTTTAGTTCTGGACCAAGCTATGGTCCCGGTCTATGAATAGGCCCAAGACGTTGTTTTGTAAAATAAAAGTGACTGTATCCAATATTTGCTCAAAGTATTCAAAAATGTTTCACTTATGGAAACTACAAGTTACCAATGGCAATGTTATCATTTGGGTGTGACCAAAGATCAAGGCCTAGCATTGAAATGGCTAATGTGTGGTATCAGTACCATATAGCCTCGTTTCTATGCGATTATGCATGCTGAAATCTCCAGTTATGGAGGATGTAAAATTACGATAATGCCAAAATATTTGTTAAAATGATTGTATAAATTCCCAGCTTAATGACTCCAATATCAAGCATTGTCAATTTTGTTTGACGGTGTTGGTGTGGTCTAGCGGATATTTTGCGCAGCTGCCAGTGATGTGTCCTGGGTTCAACTCCTGGTCCAGCCGACATCTGCATTCCTTGTGTTTTACAAGGCCTCAAGGGTGGCATTGGCTTATTAAGCTACCATCGTTAAACAAATTGACATTTACATTTTTACAACATGGTTACATGCCCATTGATTCCACAGCATGGATTTCTGGCGTTAAAATGCTTGGAGCATGGTGTTTTTTTCAAGCAATGAGACTAACAAATAAACAACCCCTCAGATAATGATTCGAGCTGTTAATCTTGGCAATTTATAATAACTCTTCATAATCGGTATAAAGTGGTGGAAGTAGCGAACTGCTTTCCTGTGTAGCGAAGTAGTTTTTGACTACATTTTTCAAAAAGTAGTTGCAGCTGTAGCGAACTACTTTTTAACGAAAGAAGTGTAGTTTTTAGCGAACTACTTTTTGATTTAGGATAATCGTTTTAGCTACTTTTTCCACATCCATTAGCATCTGGATTTTGAAAATTCCGAGACGGTGTCACAGTGTTTCCTGAAAACGGCTTGATAGTTGACACAATACTGCCCACTAGAACTATAGAATTGGCTTAAAAGTAGCATGATAATGCCAATGACTGAAGTCTTGTTCGCATAACAAGTTGTATATTTTGTGAATAATGATGAAAACCCAAAATTCTTGTTTCTGATTGACTTTTGAAGAAAATGAAAGTAGTCAGTAGCGAAGTAGTTAGCTACTTTTTGGGAGAAGTGGCGAGTAGTTGTAGCTAACTACATTATTTCTCATGTAGTTGTAGTTGTAGCGAACTACAAAACTAAAGTAGTCAATCCACTGTCGGTATAGCAAACAAAATACACAAAATAGTTTAGACTAAGAAGCAATAGTTTCACACATCATAACTCACACTCCATTTCAACAGTAAAGATGTCTTTGTCTTTTGGATAACTCGAGGTGGAAATGGCTTGTCAGGGACGGAAGGAGAGGTTCTTTGAGATATCACCTCGGAAAAATTTCCCCGCTTGTCGCCAACAAGTGCACACAACCTAACATAGGAATATACTTGATATTACTAAAGAGGTAGTGTGCAGTTTTGCTAAATGAAGAAGTCTTTCGATACCATAGAGAAACCTCGGTACTGGACAAATTTTGTTTGAAGTTGATGAAAAGTGAAAACAGTAGCATCGCTAGTAAACCCCACCTGAAGCTATAATCTGTTGCTGGTGACAAGCTTGTGGCAATGTAATCATCTTCTCCACCCCTAAACAAAATCAAAGACAAATGTTGAAGTGGCAAAATACATTTATGACAAATGCAAGCCATGTCAGTGACTCAGTCAGGAATAATCAATATATTTAAATGATGTAACTCAAGGTGTTGCTATGGAAAATCCGTTTAGCAACTTGACACCAAAACCTACAGAAACAAACATTAACTGCCTCAGAGAGAAGAAACAATGTGTGTGTAGTTGTGCACATGGTCCCATTTAACTAGGCATATACCATATACACGTAATAAACTAATCGAGGACCAGCTTGGCATCCTGGTGTTGTGGTATTGTCATCATCATTCATGTGTCTTTATTGGTAAAAATCAACCAAGAATACACGCATAGAAGGCACCATTAAATGTGCACTTATACTATACGGATTACAAACATATCAAATACTATTTTATTACATTAATTCATTATTTCATCATCATCATCATCATCATTTATTCTGAAAAATCCGATAAGCTTACAAAGCTTTTTTCCACAGAGCAATACAACAAATTAGCCAGCCCATGGGCACTTGATTGGAAGGGGGGATCATTAGGGGAAATACTTCACTACAGTGAAACCTCGTTAATATCACTACGGTATTCCAGCCAAAAATCGTGATAATAAGCGGGTCGTGAAATTAAGAGGGTACAAATAGTTGATTCAGACAGAGCTTGGCTCTCAAAGTGAAGTGATATTAAGCGGGTTGTGATATTAACCGAGGTGATATTAACGGGGTTACACCGTACTACACATTGAGACTACACTACTACACATTGAGTTGTGTCAGAGCCGCTGAAATGCTGAATAAACCACTGCTGGCAACTTTACCACAGCAATGAAACTCACATGTAAATAGTACGGAACTGCGAGCCATTGCATGCCATTTGCAGCTCAAACTTATGAGATGAAAGATGGTTGTTGTTTGTAATACTTTCCGACCAACTAATCTTCAAGTTGGCACAATCGATAACTTCCACCTGAAAACAAGACAACACCCAACAACAATTAAACTAAATGTAACCCTACGAGCAACCTTAGGGTAACCTACATATTTTAGAGCCTAGTTTCATTTCTTGCACGCTGAATGCTTTACAATGTATCTGCCCCTGGTGATGCTTAGGGACATTTCACCACTGCCCACAATAGGAAAGAGGCTGATCTATGGAGAATGGAGATGATCATCTTGACAGGGATAAATGTACCATGCCCTGGCACATATAGGTCACACTCCAGTCTCCAGTTTACCCACATGAAAGCGAGAATGCACAGAATAGAGGCTGGCAAAACAAGTTGTAAGTATAAGTAGCATCCCACTTTAAAGCCAGAAATTAAGACATTCAAAGTGTGATTTATACGAGCCGGAATAAGGTACTGGAAAATTAACGTTTGGCCAGACAGACGCAATAGTAAACCCCTATGTTATCTAGTACAACATTAGTTCTTTGCATTTTATTTATGGGATTTTCATGTCTGACATAAAATCTAATTTCGATCCTCAGAGTATCCAATTAACTTAATCTCCTATAATCATTCAAGCGCAATCTACCTGCGACAAATAAACCATGAACGTATGACCGCATATGCAAACAATGAGAAGATTAACGTTTCATCTGGTATAGCAAAGTTTCTCTTTCAAACAAAATCCCATTAAACAATGTCACGCTACAATCGCTTCCTCCAAGTATGAAATAATGTTTATGTCTCGGCAAGCAACCTGTGCAGATCAAAATCCTAATCAACTAAATGTACTGTAGGATGATCTCAAAGTATGCACAACAGATTGTTGAAAACGTCCTAAGTATTCCAAAAAGGCTTGGATGCTGGTATTATTAGTTTATTACCACATTAACTAACCAGCCTCTGTTTAGTGTAGCCTCCATTTCATGACTATATACCTATATGCCCGATCAGTTGACACTTAATGTGTACGTTACAGATACCTTGGGAACGACAACAATGTCAACATCACTCTTGTCATCCATTGAATCCTGCTCCAAATCTGAAAGGGAATTGCACGGTGATTAAATACTCTCCGACTCTAAAGCTGAAGTCCCAAATCAAACATTTACTCAGGCAACACCAGCTGCTAGCAAGAATGTTTCAATTTGGTAAATTGAATTGTAATTACAAATGTAAATAGAAGCGAGCAGAATCTCAAAATAGATAAATAAAAACATTAACTTGGCTCTGTGTCCTTCAAATTAAACATATCACACAAAAGTAGCATTGATAGAGCATGATGGCTGTCGAACAGATGTTGACCGTTGAACTAGATCTAATCTGTAGCATCAACCGTTTCTCAATAAGACTGAACACAAACCCACACTGTCCAATCATGGAAGCTTTATCATAATTTTCTAAATATAGCCTCTATAAATTCATATTCAACTTTTGGGTATTGAGCAATTAACTCCCACAAAACAATAATTATGTAGGCCCTAACAAATACAAATATATGGATTTCATGACGACAACTTGAAAACTATTACAAAGGATGAAATACTCCTTTAGAAATGCTCTGTTCATCTGATGTCAAACATGCAGTATACTGTCATCGCAGTAGCCTCGTATTTACATGGCCTTTTTCTTTCTCATATAATCCCTACTATGATTGTAATCCATGTTCAGTTGGTCATAAGTTGTCAAGTGCACGTGAAGCATGATTACTGAGTTCTTTAAAGTAATTGTGTCATACCGTATAGATTACCATGTGTAAGCTTAATTTCTAGCACCAAATAATCTGTCCTAAAATGCCACCTAGACTTATACATTGACTGCTTGAGAAAAAGTGGCAAGGCCGATTATCTCGCATGTTTTTACACCTTTCGATCTAATATTGCAAGAGTGAGGTCTCCTTGGTCGTATCTACATGCCTATCAAGTATTATCAAAATTTATGAGGGTGCGGGTCAATCTTGCACGTCATGGCGTGGAATGACGCAACTGCGTTATAGTGCATTAAATGTGTTAAAACCGCACATCGAAGGGAAAACTGAAAGTCAGCCTATACACAATAGGATACTGTATACATGGTACATGCATTATAAAACTCAATATCCCAAATTGATAACAGGATCTAAGTTTAAATTTAAGTTAACAATTGTCACATATTGGTTCTGCCTACATGTCTGACAACTTATGTTTTATGAGCTCAGAAAAGTTCATCAGCGACATCACTGGTCAAGAAACAAAGACTTTGTAATACATTTTGAACTTTAATAACAGCTAATTTAAGCTGTCTAGGGCTAGGGTTTCAAACAAAGCTTGGACATTTGTCAAATGTCAAAAGTAACAGGAGACAATCGTATTCAACAAGGAAAGCTGAGGAAACCGCAGATTAGGCCTACTTTTAGAAACATCTATCAAAACTCTAAATGGCTGTCAGGACAAAGGAGATGAATATGTTACCAGACAACAACCAAACAGCTCTTTCGAGGCTAACATGAAGGGAATTTTGCTTTACATTTGGAGCTGTCTCTGTTTTGTGTTTTGTCAGCTGAATTTCAACTCGCTTTGCTAGCCAAACAAAACGTGGCAAGAAAGCAAGGCAATTTACAACGTCGAACAGTCAAACAGCCAGCTAACTTGAAGAACATATTGATATATCACAAAGGGAGTTTACATTGTTACTGCCCGGATTTAAACCGAAACATTGAAATGCAATGTCTTGTTGACGTTTAATTTTTGATATGAAGAATAATTAGAACTTGTAACAGTTTAAATGAAAACTTCGACAAGCAGAACAAATTTGGGGCACACGTGTGTCTCTTATCTAGACGAGAATGCTCTTGAAACAATATCACAACGACATATCTAGAATGTTCGGTTCGCGGCTGATCATGTTGTTTACGACAACACAAGAAGCAGAGCGGAAGGCAACGCTGAATTGCCATAATTCAATGAACACAGCCGTAAAAATAACGAATTCGTAAAACTAACAAGGGAGATCCTCCGTTGTCTCATCACACCGGACGGACTCCTCGGGAACAGGATAATTCAACTGTAGAATTTAACTGTTCAATTTAATTGATAAGAAATTATCAGCGCACGTTGGACTTGGCAACAACCGGACATTGAACTGTGAAATTATTTGAGGCGAAATAAGAGACGGGATGAACTTACCGTCGCTGCGGTTGCAAGCATGAGTCGCAGCATCGTTGTTATTGGCATTGAAACTACCCCTGTTGCCTTGATACTGTGATCTTCTACCCTGGTGTGCTGTAGCTTTGTGATAAGAGCCACGAGGTGGCGGTGGGTGATAGGAATTGTCGGCATTGATGTACATTAGATTCGGATCATTGACGGGAACACAACAACAGTGAGGTTTCTGCTTCTCTCGTAGCTTTCTCTGAAGTTTTTCTCGTCTTCTTTCCAATCGATCGTCTCCATTGCTGTGTGATGTGAGTTGTGAAGGTGATCCGTGGATAGGACATGCCGAGTTGATAAAGGCAGGCGGTCCTACGGCCGAGGGAACCGTGCCATGAGGTGGTGGCGGTGGTTGAGTAGACATCATGGACGATGGGACGAAACCGCCACCGCTGGTGAGCTGTTGTTGGGAAGCGGCAGCGTACGGTGGGTAGCCGTGCACCTGAGGGTATGGAACGCGGAATACAAATCCAGGTTGAATTTCGATGTGGGCCCCGTGTTCTGCCAAAATGGACGACAAAACAACGCCAGTGGCAGGATTGATCAGATGGATAAAGTTAGTGAGGCCGTCCGGCTGAGGCTCAACAACAATGTGCAATTGGTCATGCTGTTGTTGCTGCTGCTGATTGTTATGAGCAGGAGGCGGTTGAGAGGGAGGTGAACAGCCTTGGTGGTGTTGATCAGGACTAGAACTAACACTGGACGTAGGTGAATTACGCACGCCATTATTGCCAGGCGAATCCATGCCGTCCTAAAGTCAGCGCATCCGAAAGCGCACAATCCGGTCGAAATCCACTACTTGACAAGACCTGAAAACCAGCACACACCATCCAACAATTCTGAAACAATTCTAAGTGTCTCCCAATTCAGAGAAGCTCAAATATTAAGCCCAACTGCCAAAGAAATTTTGTGACTTCTCTCAGCTGATGACTACTGGACGAGGCTTTCTACTGACTTTTCACAGAACCAAGATATATTTTCCACATGAAAACCATCAAAGCCACGACGTTGTACCAGCGGGCCAGCCAAACAAGGCAATGTGATATCTAGAACAATACATTCATTATTAACAAGAATCGTCCACGTACAATTCTCTTGATTTCGTTCCACCAAACAGGTCAAAAGACCTCCTGCAGGTCATTCTTACACCGTCAAAACTGTGTCTCTTTGGCGCAACCAATGTAGCGATCCAGCAATCGTAACGAGAACGTCAAACAATTGAAAGAACCACGACAACCAATAATTGGGAAGAAATTTTTCGTCCTACTTCACCACCAAAATATAATCCCACTGTTTAAATTCTCGTCGCTTCCCTGACGCGAACACTCGGGTATTTATTATGTTGACGTCCACGAGGCCATCCGCTTGATCCCAAAATGTTTTGAGAAACTGCAGAAAATCTTGCCGCAGTGTTGACAATGGGGCGGAAGTTGAAGTAGGAACATATGACGTCGGTCAGCGGCCTGGAAGAACGATGCGCAGACATTATGACGCAGCTGCATAACTCGTAACAGATGCAGGCAGGCGCTTTCATTTATGGGGAATTTCTAATTATATTACTGTATACCAAAAGTCACCTCACGTTAAAGTTAAACAAGAATATGTAGAACGTAAACATGTAACTACAACTAGAAACTAAATTTTGCCTAAAGAACGAAACCACGTGGGCATGTAGGATGTATTGTCGGCGTCAAGAAAAGAACTCTACCAGCGCGCACTACAATGCTGATCCACAATTGTATAGGAGACAAGCAGCTGTTTTTATTGTGATTGTAAGGAGGCTGTTGTGACTGCTAAATCCTGAAGGACGAGAATGATGCAGCGTGGTCGACTGTTGTCATGTCAACGGCTCCCTATGTGTGCATGACGCTAAAGATTCGCTTCCGGGTTTCTAGTACTTCGAACGCTCTATCATTGAAAACTTATATAAGGGAGGAGGTTTCGCCTCGGTTGTTTTGGGTGATGGCCATTGATTTCTGTAGTGCTGACTGAAGCATGACCATGTAAACTTGTCAAACTGTCAACATGGGGATTGGCCATTCATAGAGGAAAAACTGAGCGTATTTTAGGAACTTTACTTGTAATATCGGTTAGGCCATGGTGAGGCATTGTAAATAGTATTTTGGAATTCTACATTATAACTTTTAATTTAGTCCTGGTCAGGAAGTTAATTTTCATTTAATTATATATCTACATACTGTATGTATGTATATTATAACATTGTAATTAACAGTCTACAGTATAAACATGTGTCCTTATTTAAAAGTCAAACAAAGGATGTACGTGTAGCAAGATACACTACATGTAATTATAGCTCTTACGTTGCACGGACAAGCATGGCCTGGAGCCTCTGGAGGGAATAAATCGATAACGTTGTCGTTGCGTATTCTGCAAAGAGTAGACCACGAGTAGACACTTCCTTTCCCACTCGTTACAATGCTAATTAAACCTTTGCCCGGAAATTCATTTAGCAGTAGCACATGGCAATGATTCTGTCTTTTTCGCTCTCTGTTAGCAAGCACTTCCGGCATAATGGAGCAAACTGCAGCCTGCAGGTAATAATTTTTCTCTTAATTAACTGGCTTGAGATGGGTCACTTGTTCATGTCAATGAGAAAATGAGTGCAGTCCGAATGTTTTCTAGTCTCTTCAGTACACACAACGATTTTACAGATATTTTCATGATAAATTCATAATTATAAGGCCCACTGCCGTATTTAAATTGTACACAGTACACTTGTACAGTACATAAACAAGTACGGTTGGTACTGTATGCCGGACATCCGCTTTATAATCAGAAAAAATCCTGGAATACAGCATAACGAAATATAATGGTAACAATCAAGGCCAGCCACCTTATGGAATCAAACAAAACGGCGACAGGATGTGTAAACAGCTTTTCCAAAGTTGAATTTTTACATTTTATTTCTTCTAAGAAAATGTTCGACACTGTCCAAGTCACAGTTCGACCTGAGGTTACTCTCGACCACGAGGTCTGGTCCCGACCAGGTCCCGACCTGTTGCGATCACGTGCCTATTGTTGTTGTTGAATTACATGCGGCTTTTCAACTCTCTCTCTCTGTCGACGTTTTGCAGCCAGAACAAGATGGCGCTGCAAGGCGGTCTCGTGTTTGGAGTTGTTGTGGCTGCTCTAGCTGTTATTACTCTTCGTGACGTGTTTTCACTTGGTGGTGGTGCAGTGGATGGAAGCTCGGCGGATGTTAGAAATGCACAACACTTCGCAGTACCCACGATCAAGGTTTTATACTGGTGAGATTTTGACACAGAATTGATCATAGATCTGTGTCCTGTGACATTCCTCGTCCTATGTCTTTCAAATTGCGTAGGCTAGGCCAGGCCTTCTGTAACACGTTTCTTTGTGGTCCAAGCACTTGTAAACTACATTCATCGGTCTTTTATGTCGTGTCTTTCGTCTAATTGGAAGATCGGTGATAGCAGAGGATGTGGATCAAAAGTCTGACAGAAAATTTGAAAACAACGGGCTTGTTGACAGTTCCAAATTGTCTCGTATTCTGGAATTTGGAGAATCGGCAAGCATTCACACAATTAAAGAAAACTACGATAGTTGAATTGACCGTTATGCCACGATAAATTCTGTGAAGAATTACAGCATATGGCTACTGCTCAGCTCAGTTCCTTACTTCATCATCGTTGCTTGTCGTCTGTCGAGCAGGATTTTCTGTCGCAATTTCAATCTGAAAGTCACCTTAATTCGATGCAAAAGCAAGCCTACCTGTAAAATTGTAAAGGCATGTTGCGTTATATTATATTATATGATAATAATATGTTTTTATTTCACTTAGAAACAGCTGATACTGCAGTTTCTACAGAACAAACGTAGACTTATGATCCTATCATTAAAATAAGTTATTTAAGCCGATTAGATCCAAAGCCAACTTGCCACATCTTTAAAATCAATAGACACGTCAACAGCCCTCTTGTTGCGTTGCATAATTTCTTGACAAAACAAATGAGAAGAGTTCATACCGATTTATTCTGCCTTAATTGCAAACACATGTTAGGAAGATATTTTGACAAAGCTATGCGTGTAGGGAAGATCTCATTATGTGTGACATAGAGAGTTGATTACAGCGACTTCAGGGTTCAAGATACGAATTTCCTCAAAGCAACACAAAGTTGTGGAAAAACTCAATCAAAATTTCCAAGATGATCTAGGTCGACTCCAAAATAATGATTTTAGAGAGACGTCGAGTCCATGGATGGGAGATTACTGTGTGTCAAAATGGATTCTGCCATGCGCACTTGAACTGTAGAAAAACATTTTGAAGTTGAAAGAAAGGAAATTCTCGCGAAGTATGTCAAGAATTCCGACCTGTTTTCTTATTCGTCCCTTTTTCAGTGATAGCGAAACTTCTAGAAAGTCAACTTTCTGATATCACGATGAAAACATCATTTTGTCAATTGTATTTTCTCATTAAGCTCTACCCGTGTCGAAAATATTGAATTTGGTGACAGGGGTACTTTTTCAGAACAAAATAAGATATTAGCCAAGTCATGATAATGATCAACTTCACATCAAAAGAAAGTTTCATTTCTTTGTGTCATATTGTATAGCATGTAATTGCCAATTGAAGAAGCAATTCTGCTTAGAATGACCCTAAATTGAACCTGTCAACAGTGCCGTTTTAAGCGTCAAGAGGGCCTAAAGCACTTTACCCAATGCAGATGGCCTAATTTAGTAATTTTGAATGATTAATAGCCCGAAACTTACTAGTTACTAAATTTTTAAAATGTTAACCCATTGGCTTATCAAAGATGTTACTTTTGCTCACAAATAGCAAAAGTTATTACTATCGCTTTCTTATTACTATTACTATTACTATCGCTTTATTATTATCGTTAAAAGTTATGACTATCGCTTTCCTTTCTTTTATTTTCAGTATTTCCTGAGGGTACAAGCGTGTATTTGAGGAATATGCTAGTGCCATTCACCAGCGCTTTCCTCAAGTACACATTCAAGGAGAGAACTTCCCTCCTGGGCAGACACGCCAGATGTTAGCATCGATCACTAGCCTTATTAAACTTGCTCTGCTTGGCCTTATCATCTTTGGAGAGCAATGCCATGTGTTTGAATCGTTGGGTGTTAATCCACCACCAATCTACTTGTGGGCAAAAGAAAACAAAGTAAGTTTCCGTGATTCAGGGGCAGAAATTGAGGACCAAGAGGCAACTGCACCCCCAATAATATGTGAATATGTCCTAGAATTTTTGTTAGTTTAGTTTCAAAATAACATTTCGTTAAGTTGTCTACTTCTCTTTATCTCCTTTTTATATATCGAAATGTCTTCAAATCAAAAACTGAATCAAAAACTCGGCAATTATTCAATATATGATTATTTTAAGTGGTGTTTTTATGTTCATTGATTATTTGGCTTTTGTTGCAGATCTATGCGTGCATCATTACATTTTTCCTCTGCAACACGATCGAAGGCCAACTGTTGACCACTGGAGCATTTGAGATTTCACTAAATGGTAAGGTTACAGTAATGCAGACAATTTGTTCAATCGCGATGATAAGTTGCCACAGTGGGTTGTATAATGGCTACCATGGGGGCTAAAGATGAGTGGTTATGTGGCATGAACAGAGCCGCATCATCTAATAATTACATTAAACATGTGCTTTGCGCCTTCCATTTCAGTAGGCCCTCTTGGATAGATGAAGGTCTTTTGACGAAAAGCACATCATTTTAGGCTGATCACAAATGTATAGGAAATCTGATCAACTAACATAGGGCTCCAAAAGAAAGTACTTCGGGATTATCCATCTTAAAGCGGCCCTGGGTATGGGTATCCAGCTGAGTGCCCAAACAAGCTGAAATTGGTCCACTATTTAGTTTTCATGCACTGTAAGCCTACATAACCCATTATGGGATGATGTGTTAAAAAGAAACTTCTTGTATTGATAGATTCTCCACAAACCCCTTGATTTATAATGATGGAAACATGGTAGCTTTTGTGAACAGTGGTCAAATGGATTGCCATATGTTAGCAGTTATGGAGGCTATGATTCATTGTTCCATGCATGCTGATAAGCATAAGTAAGTAGATGAGCTCTGGCAAGTCAGTGTTTAGGACTTTGTAATCCTTATCATGAGAGTGGGTACATTAGTTGTTTTGTTGTGTATGAAATCATGTGGTACAACAACATATAATTGTGTGACTGTATGTTGTGGCTGTACTTCTATCTATCTATCTATGTTCAAGCAGCTAGTGTGCGTGGCTGCCGGTGAGATAATGTGGGTTTGACTCTCTTTCCAAGCGGACACATTTATTACTTGTCTGGTGTGGTTTGAATTGTCGAGGGCCCCTATGGAGACAAATTATTGACCTGTTGTGGCTTGAAGTTAACTTTTACTTTTGCTTATGTCTTAGCATGATTCTCTTATCTTTATGTTCTGTAGACTTACCTGTATGGTCAAAGATCAAGGCCGGTCGTCTGCCGCAGGGAGACGAATTGATGAACATCATTGCTAACCAATTACGATTACAATAGCTGCATTGCATCAAAGAAGTGAACACGCGGTGATCATTCCCCTTCACTGTACAGGAAAACGTCAAAAACTGAAGGCTACACATCTTTACTAAGGATTGCACGCTACTCCAAAGAACTTCACGTCACAACAGGAGATTGCCATCAGCATCTGTGTTATGATAAACGCCACCTCAAATATATCCAAATATATCGGTGATGGTTTGATGTGAACCCTCGTTAGGGTTCATTCACAGATCCTATGTAATCTTATTATGTTTCTAGTTTCTACAGAATCTAGTCGTTACAGAATCATGTTGTAGTCATAATTAGCTGATAATAATGTCGGAAATTACACAACTGTTTTACACCTGCGTATTCGTCAGTATTGCTATCTTACAGTCTTAACCTGGTAGTCAATGTTTCTGGTATATTGAACTGACTGGATCTTGCAACTGAACGTCTGTCTATAAAGTATCAACTATCTCCGGTCTTTTGGTTATAGCGCTGTAAAATATCGGGATTTCACGATTCAAATTGGAAAATGGTTTTGATATGATCCGATATCAATATTACATTATTACTTAGCATAATTTTCATTCAATTTAAATTTTCATACATCTACTCCGATACAGTTTATTATATTGGTATACCAAACTTATAGTAATGATTAATAAGCGCTGGAAATAGTTGATCATTCTAGAAAATCAACTGCGGAATGAATCAAGTTCCACTTCACGCCGCCATAATGGAAAATCACCCTGACCAAACAGGTTATTTGCAATTCTGGTCACAATGATTAGCGCCAAAATTGTCAGAAACCTTTCCAATAAGCAATCAAAACGAGCTTACATTGAAAGAGAACGTGGAGATGCTTGCTTCGGCATGATCATTCCTTGACTAAGATCTTATTTGCTTGAGCACTGTGCTGTTGAAAAGTTTTATTGGTGTCTTGATTTGCACTACAATAATTATTTCAACTGCATGATGTTGCATTTCAGATTTATAAATATTGTACAGTGAAATCTGTCTATAATGGTCACCTCTGGGAGCTGAGGAAAATGACCTTTATAGACAGGTGGCCCTTCTGTCCAGGTTAATTTCTATAGAAAGTGTCATTTTGGGGTTATGAAGAGTGGCCTTTAAAAAACACAGGTGGCCGCTAATAAAGGTTCAATTGTACAGTATTTGTAGTCTCCAATTATGATCTCTTGACTATTGGTTCAAACGCACAAACTAGAACATAGTTTACCAATGTGGTCTATTAGGCAAATTCAATTGCATCATCGAAGGTAGCACAACCCTTTATCAAACAGACGAAAATTAAAATCACAAAGAAATTTCAATATGAAAGTGAAGCCAAATTTTGTAAATTGTAGAATTTTTACATCGCGTATGAATTTTCTGGATCAGTATAATGTAGCAATCTTAGAATGAACGATACACCTAAATTAATGTTGTTAGTCTACTCCGGCTGATGGCATTGATGCCACAGCACCGTGATGCACCTGATCGAATGGGTCTGGTATCACGAGAATGTCACTGAATTGTCGTTCATATGAGTCTCTCCTTGTTATTGGTTCTATGTCACCAGTGGCAACACCATTTTGAACAGAATCAGGCGAAGTAAAGTCTGCTGCTTCGTCGAGGCAGTCCACACCAGCGTCAATAGCACCTGATGATATGTCGCTGTCAACTATTGCTGACGTCACACCTTTACCTTCGTGAGGCGCTGTTATGATGTCGTCAAAACCACTACCCATTACAAGATCTGGCGAACTGGCTTCAACAGAAGCTAGAGGAGAGCTTGTTTGCCGACACAAGATCTCTTGTCTACTGCTTCTGGATTTCTCGTCAAGGCTTGTCTGCTTGGGAATACGTCTCGTACAATGGCTCTTAAATCCGGCTTCTTCATCATCATCTGGTGTTTCCCTGTCTATCCCAACACTTGCAATAGAATTTCTGGGCTCCAGCATCAAGGATGGTACTTTTTCGATGCAATCTGAGGTCTCCCCATTCCTGTATGGAAAATAAGGAGACAAAGCAAAAATACTGTTTATGCTGTAGTGATGGGATGTCATAGACTAGTTCAGTACTGTGGTCAGTGTACTCGTAACACTTGCCACCCACATCCTCCTCAGAAAGAGCCTACAAGTGTTAGACATGCTCTTTGTAGCCCGCAATCTCCCTTGGCAACTCTTCTAAATTACAAAAACTACCCGATGGAACCGTACAGGCGTGGTGGCGCAAGCAGAAAACATACATTGAACAATATACCAACAACCTGCATGCCTACGACATAATTTAAACGAGGCGGCAGATGCAGCATAACACCGCACGCAATGTGCAAGGAGAGTGTCTGCATTAAAGTGGCGAGACTGATGGTGATGACCCGATCTGATAGGTTTGGTGGACGTCAAATAGTTAGTTTGTTAGTTAGTTAGTTAGTTAGTTAGTTAGTTAGTTAGTTAGTTAGTTAGTTAGTTAGTTAGTTAGTTAGTTAGTTAGTTAGTTAGTTAGCTAGCTAGTGTACGCCTGTGCATGCAACCGTTTTTGTTCAATGAAATCAGAGGGTCTCGCAGCTCTTAGCAAGGAGCACAACCTCATTCTAATTTCACAAACCATTAAGTTACAACTTTCACACCATAAACACCTCTGTGATATAAGGCTAAACACACCCTAATAATGTGAAATTGGCACTACTAGTATCCACATCAAGACAAATCCATTATAGCTTCATTGAGTTCCTGGTTTCATCGAAATTCTGAATGGGTGTATATATGTTGCTGATAGAATTAGCAAATTTTTGCTACAGCAGCAACTACCCAACAACTATAAAATGGTGGTAAAATTGCAACTGAACATGAACGCGACAGAGGTCTTGGCGGTTATCGGAAGTAGTGAGCTATTGGTTGTCAGCCTGCTCCGTACTAGCCTGCTTGAAGACCTATAATTTTTCTCACGCAAACACAACTGTAGGGTCTGCGTGTAAGCTAGCTCAGTACAAGCAGAGTATTCCTTCGAAACATCAATTATTAAATGCTGTGCCGCCACTTTACTGGCTTTCTATTCGAGGACACACTGTCTGTAATAACAAATTAAACTTAGCCTACTAAAATTGGTTGCATTTTTGCACAGATAGAAAATGTGCGCATCTCTGCACTATCCTAATCAGAGACATATTCAGACCACTCGGGGAAACACTCAACGGGCCACGTAACATATTGTCTGTTTCCTCGCCTGGCAAGGTTACTTTACTACCTTCGGCAAAAGTAACTAGCCTGCTATTAGAGTGGCCATACTGTGTTGAAAGACCTACAAAAAGACAGATAAATGAACTTACGTCTTAACACCAAACCGTGCTTCTGCCAACTGCTTGATGTTCGCGAGCGTATTTCGAAGATCAGCTGTACCAAGTCCACACTGATACCGAATCTAAAATTCAAAAATTGTCATCAGAATTACAGATAACGAACATCGCAGACTTTTTGCAACTCTATTGTTTAAAAACATAGAACAACCAATGCAAATAATAATAATTGTTATAATAACTGTAATAATAATAACTGTTAGCTTTTTGCATGTATACATAATTTGTGATTTGATTTTAAACCATTTTTGCTTACATTTTGTAGTTAGGCGCAGGACATGTAGCAATAACAGCGAACGATAAACATAAAATCTATCTTGTATACAGATTCGTTAAACTACATATGCTGTTTAAATCCCAATACATTAACTACGAACTACACTTTTAGAGCGTTGAAATTATTGCAAGCGATTACATGCACAAATATATGAGGTGACCATGTAGCACAGCCTCGTTTGCATACTTCCTGGCTCAATACAATGCCTCTTTTGCGTGAGGAAGATTGTCAGTGACTCATGGAGACGTACGTATGCATTTGTCTTTGCTCTGAGTGTTGAACAATAATAAAGTGAAAACCTGTCTATAATGGTCACTTTTGGGACCTGAGGAAAATGATATTTATAGACAGGTGGCCTTTCTGTCCAGGTTGATTTCTATAGAAAGTATCATTTTGGGGTTATGAAGAGTGGTCTTTATACACAGGTGGCTGCTCTATAGAGGTGGCCGCAAATACAGGTTTGACTGTATACACAATTAGACATTTATGCATCATAGACCTACCTGAGCTATGTCCTTATTCAAAAGGAACACACCATAATGGAACTGGAACTTCTCCTTCCCCTTCGTATAGAGTGGAAATCTTGCAGAAGAAGAAGGAATAGAAAGGAATACAACAAAAGGACAAATAAAAAACTATAGTAAAAAAATTATAATAGCGTTAGGTAAATCTGAAAACATTTCCGATGTACAGTGAAACCTGTCTATAACAGTCACCTCTGGGACCTGAGAAAAATGACCTTTATAGACAGGTGGCCTTTATGTCCAGGTTGATTTTTATAGAAAGTGTCACTTTGAGGTTTTTGATAAGTGGCCTTCATACACAGGTGGCTGCTCTATAGAGGTGACCGCTAATACAGGTTTGACTGTGTCTACATTGCCATTGCTCGTTGCTGTTTAATGCACCTTCCAAATGGATTCTTCTATTATTGGTGTCCTTCATCAAATCATTAAGGTTAAAAGATGCAACTCGTCTACATTGACTGACCACCTGTGTAATGTGTTTTAAGGCCACCTTCTATTGGTCACTTGACTGGATAATGAAGAAAGGCTTGAATGAATATAGATTCAAATTTGGTAATAAATTGACTTTAAAGAAAATCGTGCAAGTCCATCAAAGCTCTGTGTACAATAAAATGTGTGCTTAGCCTTATAATCTACTACAATATGAAACAAGAAATAGCTTTAATAATTATCTTCCTGCGAGGTCAAGTGAATATGCTACTGCCACTAGATTTCCTCAACTACACATTCAATGAAAGAACTTCCCTCCTGGGCTAGTTAAAAGATAACTCAAATTAGCTCAGCAGCAATAATTGCTACGATAAACAACATACTCTCTCTCCTTGTCTGATAATCTGTCTGTGATGAAGTCTAGCACAGTGGACCTTGATCCCATCGGTTTCAGCGGATATCTCAATGGTAAGAGTAATATCTTTGCCAACATGTGGACTAGATGACAAGTGTAACCAAGGGCAACGGCTAGCATTTCATCATCTTGGCCTGTAATTAACATTACACAAAAAGAATTATAGGCTGTGTCAGGCTCATTCGAAACAATTCAACTGTTTGGACAGAAGCCTACCGAGAAAGTTTTCAGAATTGGGAAGGCGGACATTGCAGATTGCATAATGACCCTCTGCTGAAGCTTTGCCGGGCAGCTGTAAAAAGCCAGAAATGAGATATTAAGAAATGAAGACGTGTAACCCTGTATTACAATCATATATACGTCATGCCAGCAACGCATGTAAGTCAGTGTCAAGTGTCACAAGTGTCAAGTGTCAATGTCTGCAAGTGTCGCAAGTGTGTATGTATGTGAAATACTACACAGCTAAAAAAGATGGCAGCAAAATCATTGTTAAACTCATCACCACTAGCTGAGATTTTGGCGTTGGTGCTTGTTTGGTGGGAGTTGTCATATTGTAAGGCAGTCATAGAAAATTACAGCAAAGTAATTGTAAAAATCCATCAAAGACGTTCCTTGTACCACATCCCTCAGGCAAAGCCTTAGCCAATGAGACAACGACGTTGTTGATTGGCTGACGACCACTTCCCTGTGGAAATTGCTTGCAATCGGCTCCAAAAATGAAAGAAGTTTGATCTGCTTGAAATCTGCTTCCAATAGTGTGACTAGTGCTCGAAGCAAGCTCAACAGCCAATCACAACTAATGATTTGCACCATGTGAACCCAGAGTTATTTTTTTCAGTAGAACATAAGATAATTGGTTCTTGCCGATTAAACGGCCGATCATTAATGTAATACATAATTGGCAAAATGTAATCATCATCATCATCATCATCATCATCTGCCACCTTGTAGTAAATCCACATTCTCACCTCGATCACTGGGTAAATAAACCCAAGTTCTGAAACTTGCTGCCTTCGACGAAAACTTAGTAACGCACTGACTTTTAGTAGATTCTCCCTGAAAAATGTCCATACAATAATGACTTGACATGTAGGTCACTTTACAGACTGAATATCGTCAACATACAACTGGAAAAAACAGGAACATGACAACTTGACAAAATGTCATCACGATGACTCCAACACTAGCATCAGACATCGTACCTTTTCTGTACGTGTAGTGATTGAAGCATTTTTCTTTCTATCGTTTTTTCTTCAAGATAATTCTGCTTAGAGGTTACTTCATTTTCTGTAATGAAATTATGAACATCAGCAAATCAAAACAATAACTCAAAAATTGTATGCTGACATCACATTCCATTATCCCAAGCTAAGTTTAGCCTTATAAGCAGATGTGTCAGCCAATATGTGTCATATTGTGTCAGCCATAGCACATAATTGGTTGTTCAGTTAGAAACTAAAAGTGAATATGATGTGCGATAAAATTAACAGAAGCATGTAGTAACATCCAAAGCGGTCTTAAACAGCGCCTCAAGTATACTGCAAATGGTAATTTGCTAGAAACAGTAGTATTGTGGATATCGCATATAAATAAATCAGATTGGGCAGAGTCGTACAGGCAGCTAGAGACCGACTGCCTGTACTGCACACTCCATCATAATGCCATTCTATGGTGTTATGGTGTTATCTAATTGCCTGCTACACATAGCATTGGAGCTGTTAATGCCAGCATAATTATACACTCGTCATTCTATAAAACATACCACAATGGTAACTGTAGTTTGCAGTTGAATATGAGTTTTAAACAAATATATTGATGATGATGATGATGATGATGATGATGATGATGATGATGATGATGATGATGATGATGATGATGATGATAAGCAACGCATACCATGTTGATCTAGTTGCTGCTTTCTGGTGTTGAAAAATGACGATTCTGGAACGAAAAGAGAAATCTGAAAGCTAAACTCACGTCTTACATCTCCGTGCCATTTCATTACAGGAATAAAGGAATCAAAGCATCATTATTATCTTCGAACAGTTTAGAAGTTAACACACTAAACAACTGAGACATCGGGGAAACAAATAATTACAATAAAAACACAGGTGGTTGTTCACGACAGGGTGAACTGTAATTCAGTCCAACTGATAGGCAATCTATGCGCTTGGTGCAAAGCACTCTGTAGGCTGCACAGTAAATAGCCATTTGATAAGTCAAAAACGCCTTGCTGCTGGATAAAGATTGGGAACACCTATTCTAAGTACAGTATTGATTTCCTTGCAACAATGTAGTGCCGTTTGTGTTTACCAGATTTGCAAGTTGTTTCTTGAACAATAACTTCCTCTTGCAATACAGTCACTCGCGACTTCAGTTGATCTTGTAGAGTTTGCTAAATGATACAAATAAGTCAGAGTAGAATCAACAAGTTGAAAAACAACAAGCACAGTGGTTGAGAGAAGACGCCATCAACATCATTAGTTGGACAGCAAAGGAACAAAGTAGTATTAGATGTTTAAATAAAGTAAACTGAAAAGTAAATCATGTTAATCTTCCAAGCTAGCAAACCAGGCTACAGTCAAACCTGTATTAGCAGCCACCTCTATAGAGCAACCACCTTTGTATAAAGGCCACTCTTCATAACCCCAAAATTTCACTTTCTACAGAAATCAACTTGGACAGAAAGGCAACCTGTCTATAAACGTCATTTTTCTCAGGTCCCAAAGGTGACCATTATAGACAGGTTTCACTGTAATACAAGTAGTAAACAAACATCTCGACATATGAGCTACAAAATGAGTGAGATCTGAGGTAGCCAAACCATTGAAATTGTAGCCTTACTATTGATTCCTTGCTACAATCTTGATAATGATTCTACCGTGCACTGTTTTGTTACTCTAAAACAGGATCTAAATAGGATACATAAACACATCTTCAATGATGTATAGTAGACCTATAGAGAAAACCAGAAAGTTGCAGGAACGTTTAGAATAACTAGTAAGGAAAGCCTCGGAGAGATGAAAACTTGTTATCACTACGACGTAGCATAACCCTATTAGCCCTTCTCTTGGGAGAACCAAACAATAATATATGCTGTAATCTTGAAGATCTTTCATGTACATAAACAATACATGCCAAGAAATATAGTCCAACAGAGACCAAGGAAATTGTCGCTTAACATAGATGGTCTCTTAAAACAGGTAGTCGCTAAAACAGCTTGGAACACATGTTCACATACTTTCTGGTGCAAGCGTTCTCTGTCTTTTATGCACTCCTGTATTTTGCTTTTGGTAAGTGCCACGTTAACTTCGNAAGATTGTGGATGCAGGAACCATTTCTGCTCGGCAATACAGCTCTTCCGACGACACATGATGTGGATAGTGCAATCCCAGAGCGTAGGCGAGGAGAGCTCTGTGGCCTTGGTCAATCTCACGCCCTAGCGTTGCGGTCAAGGTCAGAGCTTCGCAGCTGTATAGCAGCACACTCTCCACGCACGACTTGAAAAGACCTGTCTTGACCTTGTCGCTTGCTTCGCTATCCCAGATAACCATCAGTCTTCGCGCTACTATCCAGGCCAACTGACGTCGCCGCCGGAAGGCTTCTCGGTTGTTTTTAATTTTAGAGCCGGATATGTGAAGCCTGTTACTGCTTTCAAGATGTTGCCGTTTGCTGTGACGAAGGGCGTTGATGGATCTAAGCCAACGTGCATCACCGTGGTCTTCTGTTGGTTGATTGTTAATCCAACTGATGCAGCGGCTTCTTCTAGACGACACAGTTGACGTTGCGCAGCGGCTACGTCGTTGCTAAGAATTGCCACGTCGTCTGCGAAAGCAAGTGCCGTGAGCTGGACGGCTTCGTGTCTGCGTGATAGGCGGCGCCGTACTGTGTATCTGTCTTCGACTGTTAAATGCCTCATGACATAGTCCATGACAATTACAAATAAATACGGGGCAAGAGTGTCTCCCTGTAAGACGCCGGATGACGTTGGGAATTCTTCGCTGTCGCCGTTTCCAGTTTGGACGTATGCCTGTGTGTTCGTATACAGAGACATTATAGAATCCACGATAACCTCGGAGACTCCATAAAATCGCAGAATGGACTGAAGAGCAGCCCGGTCTACACAGTTGAAGGCTTTCCTAAAGTCAACGAAGATAATCGTGCAATTTCGCTTGCGAGATCGGCAGGAATCGACTATCATGCGTAGCGAGAGGATTTGTTCGCTTGTGTTACGTGCCTCTCTGAAGCCAGCATGCAGAGGAAGTATCATCTCTTCTAGCCTCTCTCTGATACGTACTAGAATTGTCCGATTGAACACCTTTGTGCTTGCGCACATCAGGGATAGTCCGCGCTGAGATTCTGATGCTGTGCTGGTGGTTTTAGGCTTTGGTATGCCAACGATTATTGACTTTCGCCATAGGTCGGGTGGCGGAGCAGTGCCGCCAAGAATGGAGTTCATCAGGGGAAGCAGCAGCTCAGTGACTGGTTGCAAACGCAGGACGTCGGATGGAATTTCGTCCGACACATGATATAAGCACTAAGCAGAATGCGGCATGGCAAGCACTACACTCTGTTAGCTACCCTGTAGACCTACAATGTAAACTAGGCCCAAGATTGTCTGCTGGAAGTCAACTTTACTGATGTTCACTTATAACAACAGAAGAAACTATTTTTAAAAGAAACATTTATCTCATACCTCATAACTGATGAGATATTGTACGTCCATTTCACCTAAAACAAAAAGAGCAAACGTTTTCTTCTATGTCGTATCAATACACTTATAATTAAAGAAGTGCAGTATATTTAATGCACGTCGGGATACAAGTATATACAGGCAGGTTTTTTGTTGAAGTCCACAACTTTGCCAGCCAAGAATAATTCATGAAATTGACAATCATGAAAAAGTATGGGATAAATGCATTTCAAACAAAACATATCACGGTGTCATGACGCTTTGCAGAGGTCAACTTGGTTACATCCGGAAAGAAAATGGACCAGTACTTGGCAAATAGCCCGGAATAACTTCTTTACAATAGTTATGTGAATCGTCTGAAGTGACATCATAAGCAGGTTGAATTTACGTAGCATCTTTCACTATGGCGTTAAAGTCAAAATAATGATTTGATAATTTAATCACCGTTTCCTGATCCACTTTCATCAGCATTTTGACAAGTGTTTCGTCATCTCCATCGTCGCCGCGTGACTGCAAAACATTATAACACATTCGATGTTGATGACAAGAATAATGGGAATAATATAGACAGACAGACAGCGTGTCATCTCATATCTGACGATAATTGACGATGTCATTGATGTGCATCTTAGCTCCTGTCCCGCGGTCTTTTGAAAAGCTTGAACATCACCCCCCTTTTGGTATGTGGTAAGTATTACAAGCAATTCAATTCATAGCTATACGGCTTCTTTCCTCAGCAAAATAGTGCAATTAATCCAATTTAAACTTGATTCATTGTTATTTGATTCAACTCCGAGCATTCCAGTAAATACTTGAGTAATGAGAAGTTGAAATTCAATCCAATCAAATAACAACGCCTTTGTCACGTCATGGTGGCATCCGTTATATCAATTTATGCACTGATTAAATGTGGCTCGCCCACAGCGCTATGCTCCTGACAGCATACTTTACAGAGACAGGGTAAGACCAGTGGGCAGTGGATGAGTTGAAAGTTAAAATGAACATACCTGCATTGGAGGGCAGGTGGAGTAGTAGCCACCTTGAAGTTTCAAGAGCGTCGTATTTGGTTGATACCTGGCGTCTTCTGCCTTCAACTAACAAATGTAAAAGACAAAGAAATGCAACGCAACGCAACATAATACAGTGAAACCTGTCTATAACGGTCACCTCTGGGGCCTAGCAAAAATGACCTTTATAGACAGGTGGCCTTTCTGTCCAGGTTGATTTCTATAGAAAGTGTCATTTTGGGGTTATGAAGAGTGACCTTTATACACAGGTGGCTGCTCTATAGAGGTGGCTGCTAATACATGTTTGACTGTACATGAAATGTATAATACATAACATGTGTAATGTATGTATAAACACCGTAGTTACTAAATACCAAGCAAATTCTTAAACAGAAATGATAATTGAGTGAGTTGTGAACTTGTGATATCCACCTACTAGGTTATAATATGGGGTTACACTATACTTGGTCAAATTGTGTAAAAAAGCTGGATTGGAGTGCTGCTGCCAAAGCGTGAATTATATAGCAAGTCGGGGCATAAAGCTATGTGAATTAGCAAAACGAGTAAGGCGGAAATAACCAGCAACATAGGAACATTATTCAATAAGAAATTAAGCAAATTTGATTATATTAAATGCTTCCTGCATTTCTGCTCAATAATCGGGACTTGAGAGCAACCTTTTGATAGCCTCCGTCGAGTAATGATTGTCTTTCTGGATAGCATGGTCTATTTCATTTCCTAGAGCTTACCTGCGAACCAACAAATCTCAAAGCGGAGAACATGACAGGGTATCTGAGCATCAACTTCACTTGACCTCGCTGTTGCAGCCAGACGCATATCAAACAAGCTGGCATGATAGTCAAGGTTGTAAATTCATCAAGTCAACATCAAATTAATGCCAACAAGGCAGCAAAACTAAATGGAGAGAGTACCGAAAAGTGAATGATATTATCCCGTGTCCAAGCTAGACCAGCCGATCTATCAACAAAGATCATCAGTACTATTCGTCTAAGTTGATTAATCAAAAGGAAAGTTTGTTTGTCTGGTTGGTTGCTTTCTTGTTTGTGTACGTCTGCTATGCTATTAATAATTAAGGTACTTTCTATAATAAACGAGACTCGGAAGCAATTCTGAAAGGAGATGCAGTTTCAAAAGTAGCGACTGGTGGAAGTTTTAGACCAAAACAATCAACTGGAGCAATAGATGTATTGATGAATCGGCTTTCATTGCCACCGTAGCCTTTGTTAGACATACATCTTAGTTTCTTCGCTTGACTGCTTCTAGTGATTTAGTGATCTGTTTGTTCATTTTACCTCTTGTAGTCATGTTCTTTTCAGTCAAAGCAACTGTAGAAAGCACAACAGGCATCTAGCAAAATCACAGTCTCCTAGCTCGCAACTATTAACTCTTGTCCTGCTATTGACGTGTATACACGTTTACGAAGCAAGTCAAAAGTAGCAACACATAACCAATCACATAGTTAGTCCTTAGCAAGCAACCAATCAGCAATTGGTGAAGCGACTTTAAGTCTGCATTTAAATAGTTTTACGAGCAGGACAGGGGTTAACAAATATTTTTGAACTTTCCTTGAAAAACGGGTTTTACAAAACAATTATTTGTAAACAAACACATGATGAAATGCCAAATCAGGACGAGCGCCTAAATACTCTAGAACGTGGCACATTTTGTAAAGACATTGAAAATGCATCTAAAGTATATGCAGGGCTATTATCATGCTATTGAGTATTGATTGGCATTAATAAAAGAGTCAACATGTGGTATTTGGAAAGAGGATACAAGTCGATGTGTTACTTTGATTCGATGTGAGCATGCTTGCATCAAATTCTTTCCAATTCGGATTCTGCAAAATAAATAAATAATCAGTTTGTCTAGCTTTAAAATCCACGCTGTGGTTATCACAGATTTCTGATAATTAAAAATAGTCTCACAGGTTCACCAATTGGGAACAAATGCTGCCATTCCATCACAAGCACTTCGAATACTGTGAATAGTGATAGACCTACCAACAATTCAGTCAGCTACAATTTCCTACGAACTATTTTATCAAAACTTGTGCTGGCATCATTTTTTTTGGTGTTTTCATCATTTTTTTTAAATTGTGTTGGCATGGTTTTGTTTGGCATCATTTTGGCTTCTGTCTGAGTCTTTCTTGCCAGAATCAATCCTCAAAAAATTACTCTTTCAAATGCTTACTGTTTACTGGCCGTGTAGAAGACAATAATGCAGGCTTTTGAATTATATATAGATAATTAATTGACAATTATGTTGCTGGTCCCACGACATAGAGAAATAGCTGAAATCCAAGGAGTAAATAAGATTGTTGGTGCCAGAGCGCTATGTCGTGTGAAATTGTGCATCACGTATATAGTAAACAATACTTACAATTGAGACGTTGATGTTTTCACTGCGGTATAACACTGCAAAAGACAATCAGAGAAACATAGTTGGCATCCTTGTATTACGATATTGCAACAGATATGAAATAAAACATCACACTTTAAGATGCTTCAAAATTAACAAAAATAACAAAATTAAAATCAACCTTTAACAAAATTAAGTATAGTTGTAAGTTGAATGTAAGAGTAACCGTTGGTAAGAATCAACCGTACAATCAATGCAACTAAAATGTAACAATTCTACATACCCGAATCGCCGTTATCATCTGCATGAAGGGTAAAATACAGTTTCATGTCTTGTATCCCTCGAAGGTCGTGCTTGAGAGGTAGTCTCATGTTTCGACAGCATACGCAAGTGAGATGACGCAAACGGCGCTACAATAAACAGTAACATTATAGGCTATTAACCCTTGTCCTGCTTACAAAACTAGTTATACGAAGACTTAAAGTCGCTTTTTCGATAGCTCATTGGCTGATTGCTAGGGACTAACTTCTGATTGGTTATATGTTGCTACTTTTGACTTGTTTCAAAAACGTGTATATACGTCAATAGCAGGACATGAGTTAAGTATTAACTAGACTCTTGCAGAAACACTGAGCAATGATGGCTTACAGTAGGTTAGAGATACAACGGCTAAATCTCCAATGCAGCTGAAATCGTGGCAGAGTCACTAAACAGTCTGAAGACAAACATAATAATGATCAAACATTCCATTCACAGTTCTAGATGTTCTATAAATAGAAAGTGATGTCCTTTGTTATATGAAATATTCTAGTTGAGGCAGTAGTCACTAGTCAATGCTTATTAGAGCTGGGTTGATTGTGGATTTTAAACTATCGATTAATCGACCAAAACAATCCATAAATTATCGATCAATCGGACCATACATAGGCCTTTTTTTCCTTGTCCTATTGTCGTAGTTTGCCTTTGTAAAGTCATGGTAATTATCTTCTGGTTCGGTGATTATTTTCTTGTTTTATGCACTTTTGGCTGCTTTTTAATGAGCGAGAAGGTAATTGTAAACTGAGTAATGGTGTCTAGTCCTTTGAAAGGCATCAATAGAAGCACATCTTTTGTGATATCGATGAAACGATGGCTGAACAGGACAATCAATTGCCAAAAAACAATCGATTAATCGATTAATCGATGCATCCGACCCAGCTCTAATGCTTATTTTGGAATTTTTTGTCTTTGTAAGTATAAATTAAAAGTCCATTAGATAGACTCCTCAGTTATCTATTGAAGCATAACTCAAACAATCCAAAAGTTTTAAAAGTTGTATCTTTAGTCTACACAATTACATGGAATACAGTGTAACCCTGTTAATATCACAACCCGTTTAATATCACTTCAGTTTGAGAACCAAGCTCTGTCAGAATCAACTGTTCGTACCCGCTTAATATCACGGCTCATTTCTTATCACGATTTCTGACTGGAAAACCATTGTGACACTGTACCAACAATAAATAGTGAGGCCTACAATATTGAGCGTCACTAATATAAAGAAGTCACTCCGAATTCATGTAACACAACTCAATAACATACCAACTATCACGTTGCTGGATAGGCCTATTGAGTCTCCCAGCTTATTTTGAGTGAATCAATTGGTCTTGCAGTTTGGCTGCAAATCTTATGGATTTCAAAAGCAGCGTAATTATGCCAGTGATCGTACTTGAAATACAGGGATAGCCTAGGCTACTAATTTAAGCCAACATTGCTATGAATATGACTCTTTTTAGTTGACTGCTCAGTGCTCACTATAGTCCGTCACTGTATTCTTTGAAGTCTGAGATAGTTGGAAAAGCCACCAACTTGGCAACTGCTGTTGCAAACACAGATGTACGTGAATTTAACGTTTCAGACAACTTGATGTTTTATACCGTGAACGTATCCACTTCGAAATAGTTGGTCAATGTTATGGGAATAAAGCTGGTGAGCTTATCAACAAGCAGGGAATAGATAGCAGATTTAGAACAATGATATTGATACCTGCTGAGATGCGAGATTGAAGTGTCGCTTATCGAGTGCTCGTTGCATCCTAGACGCTGCCAGTTTCGATTGGCGTGTCTGTTTCGTTGCCTCCATCTTGCTGTCTTCACGAACACAGACTTCCTCTTCGCGTGAAATCAAAGTGTGGTGAGATGGGAGCCACATAAACTCGTCTTAAAAGTTGATATCTTATGTTGAAGTAGCTTCCTGACCCGTCATCACTAACAGAGTAGGCTAAGAGATCGCTCAACCAAGCAAAGTCTAGAGAAACAAGTGTCAGCTTGCACGTCAACGGCCGCCATATTGAAAACACTGCGGAAGGGTAAACAGCCTGGGCAGGAACTTTAGCTGATTCCAAAAACTTGCAGAGTTGCGGGTCTTGATTGCTGCCGCGATTTCCATTGTAAATTTTATAAAATTTTATATTATCGTTCTGCCGCTAAATTTCTACTAAGAACTAACAAGGCAGTACAAATTTAAGTAAAATATCAAATGGCTCAACTTCTAGGTATTTCCTGTACAGTATTTTAGCTATAAATAGTTTAATATACTTAGGACATACTGTACAGTACAGTAAAGTGCAGTGTACACTGTACAGGCTGTCTAAAAATGGTCTAACATAATATTACGTTTCTTCAAGTTATTCGAAGTAGATTTTTTATCTCTGCTTTAGTTTGTCCCAATCGATAGTTCCTTTGATCCAGTACAGTGTGTATGAGTTCAAGTCAATTGTTCTGGGACCGCTGCTTTGTTCCTGAAATTTGCTCCCGATGTTTGTTTTTTAATATATTTCAATCTATTCATATAATCTTTATCCTCCATAAATATGTCTATTGTTGCTATTAGTAATCTTAATTTTCTTTTGTATCATACAGTATATTAGCTCTGTGAAAAAAGTCATATGGTTTACCATTTTTTCTGAATAAATGATGATGATGATGATGATGCTGAGATCGTGGGTCATTCTTGCGGAATAGATTCCTGTACAAAGTGTAAAACCAGTCACTGGTGTATTTGGAGATGATTTAGAAATCAAAATCATTTGATAGTCTAACTTCAGAGTGTATGAAATAGGCAAAATTTTTGACGACATCACGTTAGTTACACCAAATAAATACTCTACGTTTTCCGTGTTTTATGTTTTCTTGTGCTCGCTACTGAGACCATGCTGAGACGTTGCCGCAACTTCGTGTAGATGATGTCATAATAAATATATATTTCTTTAGTGATAATAATATGAGGTCACGAGCAGTGGAACTGATTCGGCGCATTTCGTCCCTTCTTTGCTGAACAAATCCTTGTGTTTCAATGCTTGCTCGGTTTGATTAACCTTTCTGTGTATCTCTTATCATTTCATACACTCTTAGGGTCTTCCAATTGTAACAAATGCCATGTGGCATGTTGTGATAATGTATTTGTCCAAATGGATTTTAATCGCTATGTGCGGCACAGTAGCACATGCGACGCCTGAAGTTTCCTTTGTGTATCGATGGGCGTGTCTCTCACTGAATCCGTCGTTACTTTTCTTGCATTTTTATACAATTCCCTGGTTGTTATAGAGTGTAAAATAAACAACAGAAGGCCATTGAGAGTGAATCAGGTCCTAGAAAAACAACGACTCATTCAGCATTGCAATACTTAAATTAAAGATGTATTTGGAAATACTTTATGTGGTGATATGTGTATAAGATTTAAAGGTATTCCACATCATGCATCAATCCCGAAGTTGCATGCAATGTACAGGATCATTCAGAAGGTATTAATTACCTTTACAGCCATTTTGTGAACATTGAAAAAATTAAACTCTCAAAATATTTGAACCATTCACTTCCTAAAATGGTTATTTTAACGTACATGTAGCTATATATGATTTGCATCCGATATCTGAGTACATGTATCTCATTGTGACATCTACATTTCTTATAATTTCGACGTCTTTTTCCATCCGAAAGATTTCTGGATTTGTGTAAGGACGAAAATCTACACATAGCATGGAACTGTGTTCCTCAGTTCCTGGAAATTTCAGGTCTATTTGCAATGAAACGAAATATCGTTTGGATATGTTCAGCCTTTACCTCTTAGCTCTAAATTCTCTTTATTTTGAATCGGAACAAAAGATGGTTTCAGTAACTGAACTGATGATTTTGGTTTTACGACAACTCCTTTTGGTGCAATATATACGTTAACATGCTGCTGTCGAAATTGATCGGTCGTAGCTTTCAAAGGGATCCGATCTTTGGCATTCAGATCGAGATTCAACGTGTAACCAGTCGGAGTTTGGACGACCTTAGCTTGCGGCATTGAGTCTTGCACTGCGTTTTTCATTCGATTAGCAAGTAAATGTTGTACGAGTATGGCTGGCGAGACGCTGATTGTGGATGGTTTTGCCGAGCGAGCTTCTTGTTCGTTTGGCTGGCAATCCGGATCTCCGAAGGACGATCGCCTTATAGATTGCGGGCAATCTTTTTGGCTTCGAGAGGAACCTGGCACGTCACTGATGACACCTGTCGTATTAGTATTGTTGCCAGTGGTTACATTTGCTGTCGTCAATGTTCCATTATCTGAAGAAGTAGTCGCGGGTGGATTGGTGCTGTTGTTAGCAGAGGTTGTGTTGTTGACTGTCTCGTCGGGGCTTGGTTTACTGTCGGCAACTGCCGTGCTGTTTTCAGCGTTACTTCCATTCACAGATTCCGTTTGGTTGTTGGATAGAGAGCTGCTTGTTGTGTTGCTTCCTTCTGTTTGGTTGGTGCTTCCAGTGTTGTTGGTTGTCTCGTTGTTTCCTTGTGGTAATGCTCCTGTGTTGATTTCCACTTCTCTATTCGACACTCTTGTTGTTCCGTCAGAATTGATGGCATTTGTTTCGGTCGTTGTTATTGACAATTGATTACCAGACGAAAGTAGCTTCGCTAAATCGAGTACAGGTGGACTTGGACTTGATGAATTTGTAGTTTGATTGGTTGCCGATCGACCACCAGCCTCTCCAGGATCGCCATTCAGGTTGAGGCTGGGTAGATTGATTGACAGTGACAGGCCACCACCGTTGCTTTTTAAAATCCCTGACCGTTCTTGGCCAGACTCGTACTTGCCTTGTTTCCTCTGCAGAACCCTGTCTTTCAGGTCAACCTCTTTCCAGCCTAGACTGTAGCCTTTCATGCTGCGGTACGTTTTCAGCCATTGAGAAAGAGGATCGAAATATTCCAAAATGGCGGATGCGTCCAATTCACGATCTCCAGTCAGATCCTTCAGCAACGACATGGCGGGTTTACTGCGTCCGGCCGACAGCATTTTGCTACAGAAAATAGAAACACACAATAAAACATATGGTAGAGCGAAACCTGTATATGATATACCTTTGAAACCTGAGGAAAATGACCTTTATAGACAGGTGGCCTTTCCGTCCAGGTTGATTTCTATAGAAAGTGTCATTTTGGGGCTATAAAAAGTGGCCTTTATATACAGGTGGTTGCTCTACAGAGGTAGCCGCTAATACAGATTGTATGTAAGATCTTCTGAAAGATTGAATGGTTCAGCAACTATAATACGCCTTTTCTTATTTTTAACCAAAAACTTTACCTCGTGACCTACTGCTCTGCTGACACTGTCTCATAACTTCTATTGATGATCTACTGCTTAGATACCATAATTACATTACCATTTGAAAATATCTGAATTCTACAAAATATGCTCCAGAGAAGAACATGATTCTTACTTCAATGATCAATATTCATAAAACAATAATAAAGTCTTTGGAATATCTATATTATTGCAGCAGTGTCTTAGAAATTGGAAGAGCGTGGACAAGAAAAGTGCATTGTACTTGAGGGAAATTGGATTTAACCCAGTACACGCAAGACATCTCCCCGACGTACCCGTGACGCAATGTCATTTGACGTCGTGAAGACGTTTTGTGTTTACTGAGTATAGTGACTACCCAGCCACAACACAGGACGTCTTCACGACGTATACGCGTGACTCAGGAGACGTATTGGCAATGTCATTAGACGTCCCAGGAAACAAAAGACGTCAATAGGACGCTTCTAAGACGTTTGGACGTCGCGGGTACGCCATAAAGACGTCTTGTGTTTACTGGAATAGTGAAGACGTTTGTCTTTATTGGGAAAGTAGCAACCATATTTTCCGACCAATTAGTTATACTGTACTTGAATATCTTTCCAGCATCAGTTGAATTGTAGATCGAGCACATGTGAAGAGGACCTGAAGATTTTGCCACTTTGCAAAGGGCACGATGAAATTGGAACTGCAAGATGTAGCTCACAAAATACCTGAAAAATCAAGATGAAAATATAACAATGAGTAGGATGGTGATATAAACCTCTCCATGCAAATGAGGCTAGCACAACCATCAAACCATAGGGACCATTCATTATTTATGCCCATGCAGTATTGGTACCGAAGAGAAGCAAAAACTTTCAATTTTACCCAAACTTCAGATAGCCCAGAAAAAATTACCCTACTTCTTAAAATTGCATCATGTATTGAACAAATATTGACAGAAAAGCAGATAGTTTACCGGTATTAACAATTGTTATCAAATGCATTACTTTATCCATGTAGATCAAATATGTGATTGTGCATAGAATAGGACATATCGTCCATCGGCCATCCAACGCGCAAACGTTGCTGTTGTTGTTGTGTAGCCACTAACGCGGAAACGTCGAGAGCGTACGCGCGGCACATTTGCCAAAGTTGAATGATGGTTAGTATTAGTGTTTTTAATTTATATTTGTGTTTAAATAAAATAATTTTGAGAATAAACAACGCTGTAGTCTGGACATCGTCTGGTTCGAAACAATCTGTCATTGACAGCATCTCATCAGAAACCAGCAGTAACGATTGTTGGGATAGAAGTAACATTTCATTGCTATATCAGTTGAAGGTGGTATAAAAAAACATTACCCAACCTTCAGTGTTGCCAAAATTTGAGTTGCCCACCCTGCTTCTCTTCGGTGCCAACCCAGGGCATAAATAATGAGTGGTTCATTAGTGTGGTGAACTAGCCTCGCTTACTCAACCTCTGTCAATCTCCATTCAATGTATAGCCTCGTTTAATATTTATCTGTAAATTAGTGCAATCTAGAATTCTATTCATTCCTGAATGACGTCTCACGACCGAAGACACTGTTGTCTTGCTCTCCGTTCGATTACTCTCGTTCTACATAGAACACATCCAGATCTACACAGATCACATACACAAACACACTTCGATCACAACGGATCATAACACAACAATTAGCATGGGGGATTTCCTTCTATGAAACGTAATACGAAAGTGTCTGACTCTGTGTATGGTACATTCATGGTCCACTTACGATATGTAAGGCACATTAGCTCCAATGTGATACTTTGCTGCAGGATCAAAATCATTTTCTTTCCGCTTAATTGGCGGTGACACGCCTTGATAACTTGTTCTCATTTTCCACCATTCAGCATTGTATTCTTTTTCGGTGATGTTACCTTCGAACACTCTCCAACGCCATTTATCAACGAGATAATTATAAGGAATTGGTGCAACTCTTCGCAATGCCTGACGCATCAGGAAACTAATTGTCGCATCTGCGGAAAATAACAAAGTGAAGTAACACAAGGGACGGAAAAACAGATCAGCTCAAAAATAACATGTTCTTATTTTTGTGCTGTCATTTGTTATAACTCTTGTAGCTTTTAATTGGCCTGAGTTCAATAAATAACAATTTATGTAAACTGATCAGATACTAAATAAATGATAGTTATACAGATAAATGATGATGGATTGCACGATCGAGTCTTATCGACTGGATGCCAAAGACAGTTCGTAAATTTAAGCAAATTAAGTGAGTATTTCATGGAGGAGACACAACAATCTGATGATATTTGACGTCTGTTTGCATCGAAAGGTACAAATGGTGCGTTATACTGTAGATTGCGACTTGATCAACGTTGTTTGACCAAATGACCATAGTCACTATGGTTTGATTAGGTTGTAACACTATAGTGCTTCCTCTGTGTCATCTACTTTGCGTCTCGTATCTGTAATCATTTGCAGAGAAAGCCCTATAGATTCATACTGCTAATAAAAGTTCTTCATGTCTGCGCCGTCAATTCTAAAAGTCCATAATTAACGAGTGAAACTCACACCTCTACAGCATTTGATGCAAAGAGCAAGTAGAGAGAAAACTGCGCCAGGCCCAGCAAGTAACGTCAAGGGTACTCTGCTCCCCTAGTAACATACACTTACCTTCAGTGGTTTTGAACTCCTTCAACAGACCAATCGCGCTCAGGTATTTTGGTGTTTCCACGGATAAAGAGATCGTATCACCAATGGCTTCATGAAATCCTGGATTAGCCCCATTCCTGAAGGCAAATGGCTGCTTCTGATAGGCCAGGAAGTACTCCACGTGACCCATCTCATGGTGTGTTGTTATGAAATGATCTTGCGTACATCGCATGCACATCTTGATCCTGAATGCAACCATCAGCATAATTTATTCAGTTATCAGCATCATTTATTCATTATTCAGTCATCACCATCAGCATCATTTATTCAGAAATTTGATAAGCCTCAGGCTTTTCTCACTGGTCAGATACGAATGATAACATGATCGATAAAAATTGCAAATAACTGGTACAGGAAAACAATGGAAATACGAATGTTACTACAGTACACGAAACTAGATTAAATTTTTTCCAAAATACTCACGCCAACGAGAGCATCATTATTTTATTACTTTAATGTGTTTATTTTATGTTCATTAATTGTACAGAAGATTTTATGTTAAGATACTTGGATAAAGACAATCTGGATAAGTGACTTTCATGAAATTGTTCGCGGGACAGTCCAACTAATATAACTTATTATACAAATTCACACGATTTTATAACGCTATTTTTATTTGATTTGCCTTGATTAATTCATTTTATTGTCATTTTTATTTTCTACTCAAAACACTTTGCAAAATTTTTAAAGAATTTATGTGCTTGTTTTTTAATCAAATTAGCTATCAAAACATTCAACAGTGCATTATAAAATAAAAGAGCAAGTGCTTAGCGGGAGCACTTATCTATGAAGAATATATGCTTGCCAACATTTTTGATTCTGATTTTGATATATTTGTCATCAATTAACCATTATTGACAGGCGAATTCAGGTAAGATATCTTACACTTACGTACAGCTTAAAATAATTTACAATGAGTGCTAAGGTCTACTTTTTCTAACTGACTTTTGAAACT
>OFHS01000434.1:18330-43425 GCA_900245855.1 Calvadosia cruxmelitensis
CGCTCATCCAATCTGACCCCTTGCGAATTCTTTTTGTGGGGATTTATCAAGTTGAAAGTTTACACCACCGCCCCCTGCAAATATGGCAGAATTGAAGCAGAGAATTGTGAATGCATTCGGTGAAGTGACACATGAGATGAGACAGAACGTTTTCCTCAAGTTCAAAGAGCGTCTCTTCAGTGTGATTGAAAATCAAGGCGGCCACATTGAAGTTGCTAGAGAATAAATTAACCATTTCGTGACATTTACTTATTCTGTATTGTAACAATTTTTGCCATTTGTTCTTTTGAAAAATAACTTTCTAATAAACAATTTTAACTACATATGTAGCAGTGAAAAAGCAGAAAAAGTGTGTTTATTTTAAAAAGCCATATTTTGGCTGTACCTCAACGTTTGAGGTGATTTATAGCAATTTTCCATCAGACGGGATAAATGCGCCACGTTATACATTGGTTTGTCCTTACATAAAACAAAGAAAAGTCATAACATGATACTGTGAAATAAACCCGTGAAAAACTAAGCTAGAAGCTAAGGAGCACCCCCACCGCTTGTGCTTCTCTGATGCTTTCTCATGTCTCCCTCGTATCCAGCTTGTTTGGATTCAGGCGATCCTAACACACTTGCTGCGTCGCCATAGTAACTCTTTAATCTTGTTTGCAATATAACAATGTTTGACAGAGTGCGTCTTATTGTAATTTGTTTTATGATTTGTGTGTTTCATGAAGGTTAAGAATTTTGAGGAGGAGATCAATGAGATGGCGTCCAAATTACTCGTAGCCGACAAAGAGAAAGATGCCAAAGCGCACGAGGTATATTGAAACATGATCAATGTACTTCATGGGCAGCTGGAGACCCTAGCTCCCTTCCCTAGGGCTGGCGTCACCCCTAACAACCTTTGTCCTGTGCAGGTGTTTGAGCATGTTTTTTAGTCTTACTGATACAATTGCCTTCCTCAGGCGCTCGTGAAGCAAGATTTAATTGACCAACTGCAAACAGAGCTCCAAGACATCCGAAAGCAGCACGAAAGCATCCTCTCCAAGGTGACTTCCTGGCAACATTGT
Source organism: Calvadosia cruxmelitensis (assembly GCA_900245855.1). Classification (NCBI taxonomy): domain Eukaryota; kingdom Metazoa; phylum Cnidaria; class Staurozoa; order Stauromedusae; family Kishinouyeidae; genus Calvadosia; species Calvadosia cruxmelitensis. Next base: position 19,392 of record OFHS01000434.1, read on the forward strand.
GTCATTAACAAAGATCATAATTATGGTTTGACGATTTTACTGATTGATTTATTTTGACCAATTTTGTTTGCAGTTAACACAGCGAGAGCTTCTCATTGAGCAACTAAATTCAGAAACCAACGATTTGAGATTCAAAGAGAAGGAGAAAGAAAAAGAGGTATGTGTCATGGGTACAGGTAGATAGTTGCTGTTGTGGCTGAGACGGTTGTCGCTTGTCTTTGTGAGGCTGTCCCTGTGTCATTTAGATTACCCGTCACAGCCGAGCTATTCAGAAACTGGAGATGGAAATAACCAAATCAAGTCGCGAACTAGAAAATGTCAAACAGAAATCTGTTGAAGATGTGAGTGATTAGGAAGGAGCATCTCATTACTGGGCATTGTGGCTGCAATTCAGAAGTGCCACTTCGACCTCTTCTTATTTCATCCTTGATTGGCCCTGTCTTATGAAGCGGGTTGTGGATACCACACCACGGAGTAACTGTAAATAATTATTAATCTCAATATGATCGAGAAACAAGACCAATAGCAATTTACTGATTGTTGTAAATTTTGACAAATTTTCCAATTGTTGGTGTTGAACACCCAAAATCTATTGATTTTTCTCGTCGATGTAATTATTTTTTCATGAAAGAATCTTTCAAAGTGCCATTGGTCTTGTCTCTTGTATTACTTTGGTCTTTGATTGCAACTCTTTGCTTTGCTGGCCTGTTCCTATGGCAACTCCTATCCTGCCTCCTGGGTCTGAATGTCTCTTACTCATTGATGCGTGGTTTGCGTGCGATGTAATAGTTGCTCAGAATGTTTTGGCTGATCATTTTGATTTTAGCTTGCGCTAAAACAACGACAACTGAACAAGCTTGAAGAGGATCTTGAAATGTCAAACAGGAGGAATAACGTTGTCTATGATGAAGTGAGCATCAATATGTTAATTAATTCATCATGTGACTAATGGGGCCAGTAACTAAGCAACCACATGTCTCTGAAAAGGATATGAATGATGTTCTCTATGGAAGCCTCTCCCAGGAAGGAAAATCAGTCGTAAATTTATAAATTACCTCTTGTATTTCATTCCCATATTTCAATCTTCAAATGACTCATTCTCACTGTGCTTGCCATAAAATATAGCAGCGTAGATTAAATTTTTAAGTCAACATCATTTTTAATCATAATATACTAAACTTTGAAGAAATGCCTCATTTCTGGCAATCACATTGTCTCTTCATTTTAATCACCACCAGTTAACTAACGGTGAGCAGGCACTGGACAAATGCCGCATGGAGGCATCCAAACTGATGCAAGATTACCAGGCCAGTCAGTTGCAGGTACGTTTAGCTATGACTCTCCGTTGGTCAATAAATGGGCTTTATCAATTGGTGTAAACTAAATGAGCAGCAGTCGATTACATTGTGTCTATGGCTTGGCTGCTTGATATTGACTTTGCAAGAAAGGGAATATGCTGTAAATTTCTTGTTCAACCAATAATATTCAACTAGGGATGAGCCGACATAGATTTTTGCCGATATACCGATACGATATATCGGCTTCCGATAAAAAGTTACTATCGGCCGATACCGATACTGATATAAAGAGGTAACTTTCTAAAAGCGAAGTTAAACAATACATAACCCATAAAGCAACTCAAAACAAAAACAAAATTTAGCTTGCCATTTCATTTTTCGATAATCAATAAGAAAAAATGTCATTGGAGTGATTGAAGATGAACATTTTGATCATAAGTCGCTGAAAAGCCGTCCGAATTGAAAGTAACACAGGTGAATGCTGCACATATGACGGTTTTCTCAAAAGAATGTAATGGAATTTTATATCGGCTATCTGCCGATATGCTTTTATTATATCGGGCCGATAACCGATATGAAAATATCGCCGATATATCGGCCGATACAAATACCGATACGATTATCGGCTCATTCCTATATTCAACATATACATCGGCTACTTTACGGCACCAACACATGATGCCATCAATCAATCAATCAATCAATCAATTATACATTAGCATTGTAGGCGATATCATTGGATGCCTAGGCTGTGCTGTTGTCCAGCAGGAACATACGCAGATTAGACGCAGACTAACATACAAATGTTTGGTCGAACCAATCTGGTTTTTCTAAAACAGTCATTATAGTACAATCAATACAAATAACTACTCTAGAAACTATAATACAAGAAATAAAATGAAAGAGAAAACATGTACCTTCGGTGTACGCTCCGGCACAGTCTTGTTCTTGAGTTGACTAGAACCTAGCTCTATACGGTAGTCGCTAGCTAGTCCTCAGTCACAGCTCCTCTCACGATGGCAGCTCGACTTTAACTAAAATCTAACTGAACTTACAACTACAGTGTAACTCGGTTAATTTCACACCCTCGGGAAAATTGTAAACGTGATTTTATCTGAGTCATGACAATAACCAAGTCTCATACTCAGACCTCTAATTTTGCAGGAACGGCTCAAACAATAACACAAAGTGGGCCATAGAACAGCAAACTCTGTATCAACATCAAACAGAGCTATTATGTAGAGATTTAAGCAACACAAGACTCATTTTCTTGGATTTGTCACGCTCCATGAGGCGAACACAATGAAAAGTATTTCATCAACGTTCCTTTCACGACGATTGCACCACCTGTAAATTCGAGCTAGGATAAGCGAGTTTAAACATAAAAATCCTTTGGAAATCCATCATAATAACCTAGATGTGACAATATCCGAGGTGATATTAACCGAGTAGAATAAGAGAAAAGCTTAGGGACTGGCAAGTTGAATTTCACTTTCGGTGACAATAACCGAGACGTGATAATATCCGAGGTGACAGTAACTGAGTTACATTGTAATTTCAGCTGACCTCTAAGTGCGGCTACTAACTCTAAATCATGATAAATTGACGACATGACAGTAGTTTACACGAGTGTGGACAAGTCACAGATGTCTCTGAAGTGGTTAGATTGACGTAAAATGGATCAAATGCACACACACATTTACTGACATAGAAAATTCATCTAAGCTAACCATGCTGGTCGCTATGGCGACAGCGTTTGTATGAATTGGCAGTAACAGTATATGCCAAAAGGGCAGCTATGTCTGCACCACCTCCAGTATGCTGCTCAGTCGTCCTCTATCCAGAGCCATGATTCTTGAGCAGCCGTCACGGCCGCCCTTGAACTTCTGTGGTAACTGATGATGGAAGATACTTCAAGCAAATTAAACAGTTTAACATTGCTGGAGCCGTGTCTGAAATGTAGTTTGTAATTGTTGTGGTTGTGATTTCTTCAGCTGGCAGAATCTCAAGAGCAGATCCAACGACTGGAATTAGATTTAACTTTGATTGATGAAAAATACAACACATGCGTGGAAGAGGTTTGTGCTGTGATTGAATTCTCTTCTATTGAGAGGATGCAGTAGCCGTTGGGAGCCTGACATCTAACTGATGGATCTTCTAATTTGCTGACTAATCACATTAGGTTGCCAGGAAAGACGCCAGTTTAATATCGCTGAAAGCAGAATTGGAAACAACTCAACAAGAGTTTGAGACTGCCATTGAAGAGCTTACTACCAAGGAGGAGGAATTCAAGAACTTGCAAGTTAATCATCGCCACTTGCTAGATCAAATGGAGATTGCCAAGATGTCTGCACATGAAATGCAAATTGAGGTCTGTCACGCTGCAATGATAATTAAAACCTTTAAATCTGATGTAACGGCTGAGCTTCAGCTGAGTATGTTCTATCTTGTGTGATGTAACCTGAGGCGATGTGATTGACGTTTGTGTTCTTTTTCTTGTAGAATGAGACGAAGCAAAACACCATTGATGAATTTCAAATAAATATTGATCACCTTCAGAAGCAGGTTTGAGCATGACGCATGTCCTTCATCTTTCCAGTTAATTATCTCTTTACATAATTAAGCACCCAGATGACCGTTCCACTTTTGCCGTTGTTATGTTTGTACACAGATGGAGTCTTCTCTGGACAACGCAAACGAACACGAGAGGCAACTGCAGCTTGAAATTGAAAACAGTGCAAATGAGGTACGGTTGCTTTTATTTTCGCCCTTGGTCTTCGCACTTTGATAAAATTGTTCTTGGCTGTGATCAGTATCTGGTATGGATCATTTAATTTTCTTGCGTGTGTAACAATTAGCAAATCACAATTGTAAACGCAAGTAATTAAAATCCTTCATGTGGTGAAACTAAATGGTTTCAACCAGAAAGGAAAATAAGTCTGTCAGATAGGGACGCTTGCTGATTGGATTTAAAATGCTCTGATTGTCAGGTTGAAGATCATGTTTGGTTTGAAGCAGCGTAGGAACATTAACACTGTTGCCCTGGCAACAGCAAAGAGAGATCTTGATTTGGTATTAACTAATTAACTCAAACAATCAACATGTAATTGATGCATGACACCTTTTTATTAGTAGTCATTGTATCTTTATTTTGTTTGCAATTCTGTTTGTTTTAAATCAATGCATTTCCAACATTGTTCATTTGGCATGACGTCATAGAAACAGTTCTTTATAATTATGAAACAGGTGGTTTCCATGACGACATGCTAAAATGATGCATCAGGCCAAGCATTAGTTAAGCAGAAGTAAATACTTGCATGATGAACAACAAGAAGCTAGGAAGGCATTTGGTTTGAGTGGGGCTGATTCTGCTGAATTCATTTCTTGGTTTGCTCACTGATGACTGATGGTTGCATCACACACTTTGCAGATTGCTTCTATGCAAGCCCAGATTGACGAATCCAAGAGCGATATTGTGCAGCTCAACCAAATTCAAGATGACCTACAAAATGAGGTAAGCCACGCGCATCACCATGTCGTCAGTTTGTGGTTGGTTGTTACTCTTTGTTGGTGTTGAAGCGTTCGCTCTGTCAGCTTCCGCAGAAGACTGCTTGAGGTCAATGAACACCAAAGGACACGGTTTTATCCTTTGCAGATTTCATCAACCAACACAAAGCTATCAGAAGCCACAGAGGAACTGGATCAAAGTCATGCATCCAATGAAATGTTAAGATCAGAGGTAGCTATGACTCAATTCCAGATCCAATGTTGCTTAGCTTACAGGAATAAGTTTGCTTCTATTGTTGAATTATACAAATGATCCATTACATGATTGTCATGACAACCCAAACTGCAAAATTCCTTTTTGTATTTCTATGTCCTGTTCAAGCAGTGAAATGTGCAATATTGAAACGGCATAAAGCAACTAATATGAGTTCTATCTTTTAGGTTCAAGCCGGCCTTGAGGTCATAAAAGAAAAGGAAGCTTTGATTCAAAATATGACGCAAAAGGTTCCGTATTGCATTGATTTTGCAACAAACTGAGCAATGTGAGTGTAGGCTAACATTCGCGGTGATCCAATACTCTTTAACGGACTCTTGCTCTTTTACCGTTTTAGTTGAGAGACACAAAGGATGAGCTTGATGTTTTTGAATTGTCTGACAAAGAATTAAGAAATGAGTTGCTTGTCACAGCAGCCAAATTGAAAGACGTTGAAAGCAAGGTGCATTTTACTGGTCATTCCGCTGTGTACTATAAAACTTCTGCCAATGGCAGAATAGGGGCTTGCCCCCTTACCCCAGATGTTTGCGCCATTATTAATGCAGAGGAAATGATGTCATCATTCATGGCGCTGTTCATAGCCATGTTGGACACGCCTTTTTTCCATCTTGTTAAATCAGCAGCAGTCTACTTTTTCTATCATTTGAACAGCCTTTGTTCAAACTAAACGCATTGTCACTGTTGTTCTCGTGTAGATGAATAATTTGGAGCTGAAGAATATTGAGCTCGAAGAGGAGCTATTCCAACAGCGAGAAAGAGTAAGTGTTCGATGTCGTGTAAATAACACATCTCACTGTGGATGTAGTAAAAGTAAGCTTGACTTATATTAATTACCATTTGTGGGTGTTATTACACTTGTTTAGTTGTGCGTTTTGATATATCTTGCAATGATTTGATTTGATTTGAATATGCTTGTTCCTGTCACAGCTGTTAATTTATGCTCTACAACATCATGTTTGTCTGGATCTGCCTCTTAATGATCGGGAAATGTCTCTCGTGAGAATGAGACTGATGTTTAAAAAATTAGTCTCTCAGATAATTAAAATAAACAAATAGTTTTCCCTTTGTTATTGAAAAGCACTTCGTGAGATCAATGTGCACACATTCATCTGCAAGCTGGTTCTCTTGATTTTTTGTATTCCTTTTTAGGGCATGGAATGTGATGGTGAATTGTCACAGCAACGGTCTGAGTATGACGCACTTGAGAATGAGTTTGAAGCCAAAGTCGCTCAGGTTGGCCGCACGTGTTCAATGCGACGTGCATGATGCACTCATCATTGTAATTGCCGCTTCTTCATTTGGAATACCAGTTGAAGTAGAATTCGTTGATTTTGTTGACATTAGAACACTGAGCTGCTTCACAAATTGGAAGAACTGCAAAAGGATTATGCCCTAACGATGGACAGTTTTCAAACGTGCAAAGTTCAAATGGGGAAATCTGAGGAGGTTGTACGAATCACGAAAGAGAGGCTGACAGAAAAGCAAGAAGAGGTTTGTAACACCTTTATCTATATCTATATTTCACAAACGTCTGTCTGTTTGTATGTATATATGTATGTATGTTCAAAACCGGGCACCTGTCAATCATGTGCAAGTACGAAAACCCCGACTTTTGGGAAACAACACGGCGCTGGTTGTGCACAGTTTTCGAAACACACGGTACAGCGCCAACGTTCAGACCAGGTCAAAGTTGAACAATGCAAATTGGTGCAGAATCTAATGGAGCCGTTTTTCAAAAGTTCACCTTGAAACGAGCTGTGGTTTCTGCAAGTTTGACTTAATTTGTCGAAATTATCGCTGTGGTATGGGCACCTTGAGTTTTCTATGCTTGCCTTTGCAAACCGTTGCACTCGAATGGTGTTTCCCTCGAATGGTTCGAAAGGATCGATTTCAGTCTCTTGAGAGCCGTAGCTCAGCTGAAAAACGAAACAATGCGCAGCATTCGAAGCTGGTTGAAGTTGCGTAGCAAACGAGGATCGAACTGTGATATGTATTGGACTAATTAATATCCACCCGAATGCGAAGCAACGACGCTGGACGCAGCTGCGTTAGCAGCACGGACCAGCTAGTTTTAAAATAATAGTTTAAAATATAACGGAACAATTACTATTACTGAGTGCTACACTTCAATAAGATATCATTATAATCTACTGTTCAGCAAAATTCAAATCTTATTGTTCCCTGTGTGTGTGTGTGATTATAGTTTTCTTGTCTGAAGTTTTTCTGTGTGACCGTTGGTATGATTATTGTGATTTTGTAGAGTTAATGCTGCTGTTGTCTGTACATTGTAATGCTTGTGTAGTCATTACTCGATTGCTAGCCAAGTAGACACCGCGCATCGAGAACTCATGCAACATGCGCTCAATGTACACCACCCTGCCGTGATGACCAACAAGGAACTTTACAGGCGTACCAGGAAAAAGTCTACTTCTCTTTGCTTCGTAAAAAACGAGTGGCTCTCATCGGCCACTCTATTCGCAGACCGATCACACCACTATCTCTCGTATCGACCCATCCACCGAATGAGCCGTTCGTCACGGAGGCACACTTCGTGCTACCTATCAGCAACAACTAGACCATGATCTCCATTTGCTATCACTAAAGTTGACAGAGGCAAGGGCAGCAGCACTGAATCGAGACCAGTGGGCCACAAGATTGAAGCGTTTGTGGAGCACCACAATGCGCACAATGTTTTCTGTTGTGGAAAGCGTTTTAGTAGTAGTAGTAGTAGTAGTGTAGTCATGTTTTGTAGCTGGTAGTTACAGAAAAATTCGTTCTTGGAAAACTTCAAGCTCTTCTAATTTCCTTTCGGTAAGTCTTGTTGTTGGGATGTCCACAGGGACTGGACTGTAGTAGCTGTTGAACTATGCAGCGCAATTATCAACAGCATAAATTCAGCAAGGTACAAGAGAATCTACTTTATTTTTAAATGTTGTTTTGTTTTGAAAGGTCCACCATTTGACGTTTTCTTTGAGCGAAAAGGAAGCAAAGCTAAGAGATGCAGAATCAGTGAATGTGGACACAACGCTGAAGGTGATTTTTAAAAGCAAACAAGTATTTGTAGCGATATAATATTTGTCTGCTGCAGGGGTCAGAGTTAGTCTAGTGGTATTATATTGTTGGAATTATTGCATCCTTAGAAAATCCAATGACTTATCAAATGTCTTGCATGCCATATACTAATTTATTATCAATAAATGACGATTCAAATCAAGCATATTATGCAGTGTCTTGAAGCTGGGACAAAACCTGTAAATTGACTTGACCGACAATCGGTTTTGTCTTTTTGAATATTTGCAACTTTTAAAGGAGATGTTCTTGACGTGTTTCTACTATTATTAGCTCCAAAGCAAGATCGAGTTGTGCGAGGAGCAAGAGAAGAACATTGACTCACTTCGACAGCAAAATCAAAAGAACAGCGACCAGGTCAGACAATCCAAGATATCAATGAATTCAAGTGTTTGTTGGACGTTAAATTCAAAATTAACCCATATTTCTCTGTGTTTTTTTTCAGGCTGATCTACTAGAAAATAAACTCTCTTCAACATGCGAATCATTGCGATTAGTAACAATGGAACGGGACAAGCTGTCTGACAATGTATGGATCCACTTAAATGCTTCTAACACAGCTCATTCCTCCATTTAATAGTGACAAGAATCCAGGACTATAATGTTTAAACTGAAACCTGGAAATTAATGGAGTGTCAGCTGTACCCCCACTTTGCACCCTGGATCAGATCACTGCTGGCGTGCTTCAGATTGTTGCCGTTACTTAAATATTTCTTCTGTAGTTCATAATTCCAAGCTGAATTGAAATTCGAGTTTCTGAGGCAAGAAAATTGACCCGAATAAGCGCCCCGGGTGCGTAAATGGAAAATCTATTCAAACAAGTCAATATCAACAGATTTAAGTTAGTTCAGGACTATTACACACAGTGGTACTATTACAATTAGACAATAAGAGATTTTGCTAAAAAATGAAGTTGAATTGAAATTTAGCTGTTCCAATTTGTCGGTGAGTGAGAATTCTGCTTGAGCTAAATCTGAAACCAAGTACCTGATTCATCTCTGTTTTGCAGTGTGCCACGTATGACAAAACCATCGAGCGCTTGCATGTTGAGCTTGAAGACGAAACAGCCAAGAGGAAGGCAGAGGTAATGGAACACTTGAGAACGCATGTGCGCGCATTGTGCCTGTTGAATTGCTTGCTTGGTTGGTAATACACATGCTAGTATCAGGATGAGCTGAGATTCTACAATGATGCTAGTATCAAAGTATGACTGTATTGCATTCTTGTTTAAAACCACTTTCCATGCAACCACTGATGTACACTAATATGCCGTGTTAATGTGAACATCGTCAACTAATTGACGTGTTTGCTCAACGGTATAATCTGATTCTTCTCTTTGGCAGGCAATGACGACTGTTGTAACACAACGCCTTGCACAGTAGTTAAGACAGTCTGTGTCATGCCCTTACTGATCTATCTCTCTGGACCTCCATATTTAAACCCAAATGGTGCACAGGTGTGACCTGAAAGATACGCCAGTTACCCGATAGTGACAGCTACGTAATATCACTGACCATAAGGACTGGCTCCTCTGCCACAGCGCACTAAGCATGTCTCGCTGCTAGCATTCCCTGCTATTCAGCCCATAGCTGGTATGTAATCTAATTACTGCCACGGTCAAGTTAGCATTTATTATCAATTAATCAATCAATCAATCAATCCACTACTTATGCGTCGGTGCTTATTTATGTTGGGCATATTCAACTACTTTGTGATGTGCTGGTCACGATGAGCCAAATCTAACAAACAGGTTGTCTTTTTCCCTTCTAGTACGAATCATCCAATCAAGCAATTTGCAACTTGAACTCGGAATTGGTGTCTATTCGAAATGAGAATGGAGTGCTGGAAAAGCAGGTTAAATCACGGCATTGATCTGCGATGCCATTTTTTGAAATGCACGGCAACAATCCTGGCATTGATGGTGTTGCAATGCCCTTGAGCCTGTACATGATGTAGTACATGTTTTCAGGTTGATGAGTTAACAGAGGAGCTCGAAAATGCAACATCAAAGATGGCGACCAAAGAGGAGGATGTTCAACAGAAAGATGAAGAGGTTGGTGATCTCTTATGTTCCTGGGAACTAGTGTTTGAGACATGCTAACTTAATTACTGAATGTGTTGTCCATTTCTATTCCGGCTGCAGATTCTCAGCTGTGAACACACAATCAATGAGATGCACACCCAATTGCAGAATGTTCTGGATGACAAGAAGGCACTCTTGCAAGAGGCACGTGGGCCATCAAGTGTTCGCAAGGGACTCTCTCTTTCTCTCTTTTGAATCTTTGTTTCATATAAACTATCATTCAATCTCACAGAACGCAACTCAAACTACCACTATCAATAAACTGCAGAATGATTTCCATGACTGCCGACAGAAATACAAAGACACCGCTCAACAGGTATGCCACATCTGCATTGTGTCGCAGCACTCTAGTAGAGCGTGCCTCTGTGATCCTTCTGTGAAGCCTTTACTGTTGAACTTGCATGAGTCACACTAAGAAGGAACCAGTGAATGGAATGTAGGCTGAACAACTGTGTATCTTCTTGTGGTGACTCACAAACCCTCTCTGTCTGATATCATATCAATGTCATACAGTAGTACAGTGAAACATGTCTATAATGGTCAGCTTTGAGACCTGAGGAAAATTTCCTTTATAGCCAGGTGGCCTTTCTGTCTAGGTTGATGTCTATAGAAAATGTCATTTTGGGGTTATGAAGTGTGGCCTTTATACACAGGTGGCTGCTCTATAGAGGTGGCTGCTAATACAAGTTTGCCAGTACTACTTTTCATTGTAGCAAAGTAGTTTTGGGTAACATTTTTCAAACGGTAGTTGCAGCTTAGCAAACACCTTTTTAACTAAAGAAGTGTAGTTTTTATTGAAGTACTATTGATTTAAGACATTCATTTTAACCACATTTTCCACATGGATTTGCATCTGGATTTCTGAGGCGGTTTTGCAGTGTTTCCTTAAAACAGTTTGAAGTTGAGATGACACTGCCCACTGTAGAACTGTATTGAAGTCTTGTTCACGTAGCAAGAAGTAGATATTTTCAATAACGATCAAAAGCCAACATTTTAGTATGATTGAATGTGTAATGAACGGAAAGTAGTCAAGTAGCGAAGTAGCTAGCTACTTTTTAGGGGATGTAGGGAGTGCGGTGTCAATTGGCTTATTGCGCTATACTCTCATTAAACAGGCAATGTGACTATCTAATTAAATTTACTGTATTCTATGATGATAGCACCACCATCTGAACCGTCTACTTGTAATGCTCTGTAATGTGACTAATGCCAAAGAACAGTTTATTCACGCAATGCAGAGAGCTTTATTCAATGCTGCAACATTCAAATTTGTGTTGACAGCTTGCGCACCATGAAGAGAAAGCTCGCCTACTTGAAAAGAACCTCAATGGAACACAAGACCAGCTAACTAACAAGGCTGCAGAGGTAGGGCTTCCCTAGACGAGGAATAGCAAGCATGCAGAGCTCCACTGATTGATCATTAGTTGACAAGCATTCTTGTTAACTGTTAGCCTGACCACGAATCCATGACTCTGCTGTTGAAAAGGATGTACTATTTGCTTCTAGTGTGTTCGACTTGAGAAGCAAAGTCGCAAGCTCAGCACTGATGTCAAGTTGATAGCCGACAAGCTGGTCTCGAAGGAACAGGAGGTTTGTCGAACATTTGGTTGTTCACTTTTGATGGAAACTACCATTGAGAGGATATTAACATAAATTTATGGCTATCATTTATGATGTCTAGGTTGGTGAACTGGAACGTTGGATTCAGGAACTGAAACAAAATGCTTCTGCAAAATCCGAAAAGATGAAATTGTCATCTGATGAGGTTTATTTGGCATTGAATTGATTGCCCTTGTAATCATAAAAAATTTACACTAATGATCCCATTAGTTTTGCTTGTCTGTAAGCATCTTGATTGGCTGCTATTTAGAATGCAAGACTGAAGTCGGCTGTTGATAAATGCGAGCAAGACATGGGGGCCGCCAAAGGAATCATTTCTCAGCTGAGGAAAGAGGTAACAATAGGCCTAGTTTGCAAGAGTTACCTTTCAACCCTTCTCGCGTAGCGTTCTTCAGCTGATGAGTTTCTGTTGTGATGTAGGTGGACTCAAGACAGCAGTCATTGCAGGCGACCAGCGAAAAAGCACTCAAACTACAAAAGCAAGTGAAAGAATTGTCAAAACAGGTAGACATCTTTAGTGTTGGTCGTGCAAAAGCAACACTTAACTGCTGTTGCCATGACGCATGTCACAGCTTGTATTATTACTTTATCATAGAACCGCCAACTGCAAGGCACAGTGAGCGATTATGAGACAAAGCTCACCAAGATGGTAGATGAAATAGAAGAGCTCAAACTGCAGGTGAACCCTTGTCTGTCTCAATCTAAAATGTCCATATAAGACCCCGTTGCCATGGGTTCTTGTACTGATTCAATGAGGGACTTATTGCTGCCTCCTTATGGTGAGTCTCAATATGATGTCTCATCTATCAGCTCGTCTGCTTTACACTTGTCATAGATTCGAGAAAAGAGCAATTCAAATACACAACTGAGAGAAGAGTTGAGCCTTCATATGCAGAAATACAGGAAGCTCCTTGAAGAGGTATGCGTGTGGCTTCCCTATGCTAGAAAAAGATGATGCCCAGTAATATTATGCTGTGGGCCAGCTGGATGAGAGTATTAAAGACGCATAACTGATTGATGAATTGGTGGTTTTTTATAGGCATATAGATCTGGCATGGGGATATCTTTTTATTTTATTTTCAGAGCTCATTGAAGGAAGCCAACATGCGCATGATGCAAGCCGATTTACAGGCGGCTGTCAAGAAGGCATCAAATCAGACCAACGAGGTAGCACCCGTCAAGTGATATGTGTTTCATTTTAGCTGTCACTGTTGTATATTTGATAAATAACATTCATTACGAATTTACGATCTATTGGAAGTGTATTATTGATAATGATAAGGACATTTCTATCTACCTTTTGTTGCCGTTGGTGATTGCTGTGAATTCCTTGCCAGGTGTCCTCCTTAGTTGTAACAGCTGAATGGCTAGAAAAGGAGCAACAATCAATCTCAGTTATGACAATTACAATGAATTCTATTGCAGATCAATGGTTATGAGGAAGTCATTCAACAGCTGAAAAAGGAGATTGGGACCTGGGAAGCCAAGTCAAAGAAATCAACAGAGCAAGTGCGTTTGATTGGTGGCGTTACTATAGTAACCCTTTTGGCTTGCGTCATTTTATTGATAGAAGACAAGGCTTTTATTGCATGGCACGTACTTGTAAGATGTGTTGGGGCACTCAGAAGAGCGTCATTAAAATGGAGATTATTCATGACTACCTACCTTCCTGGCACACAATGCAATGTGTTTCTTTGCATTTGCGACATTGTCATTGTCAACTGTTTGTTTTGCGCAGGCTGAAAATCAAGAAACATCATTTCAAGGATTGAAGCTAAAGTTTGCAAGTGTTCATGGGAAATTGAAGGAAGTCATGGAGCAGGTTAGAGACAGTCACAGTGCAACAGAATTGATTGATCGATTGATTAATTAATTGATTGGTTGGTTGATTGACTGATTGGTTGGTTGGTTGGTTGATTGATTGATTGGTTACATCAAAAGATGAATACTGGAAGATATTGATGCTCTCTTATTTCTCCATTGATGCATGACAACTACCTGAAACGTGCAGCAACTGACGCTAGAATGGGACATCTCTTATTCATCTGTTGTGTCTCGTTTAGTTGTCCATGAAATCCAAGCAACTGGCAACCATGAAGAGTGAAGTGACAGCTGCCAATCAAGCGCGCATCCTAGCGGAGCAGCAGGTATGGCCAGGCAATTACACTGTCAAATGAACATCACCACACAGTCATTCTGTTTTTCTTCTGATAGTAAGCTTGCTGTTGTCAATTGCAGAGTGGAAATTATGAAGACAAATTGAAGAGAATGAAAATGGAGTTGAACAAAGCAGTTGAAAACCAAAGACTGACCGCAAACGAGGCAAGTGCAAGAAACACATTATTAACGGCATTACCATGGATACGTTGGCTGTCATGTTTCATTTCATTCTTTGACCTTTTGCCATGTGATGTGACCATCTCAATAGATTGCTAGAAGTCCGTTAATTAATAGCTGCCATGCTGTAGCCAAAACGTGTCATTGACATTTAGTGGAGGGGTTGACTTACGCTCTTAATTGACCATATCTCGTACGTGTCATAGGTCAACTACATTGGACAAAACATGAATGACCTCAGAGGGCAATTGACAACAGCATTGAACAATCAGAACACAGTTAACACAGAGCTAGATCAGAAGAACGAAGAAGTGATTGCCATGAAAGTAGAACTCACATCAACACTAGAAAAATTCAGACTGAAGCAAGACGAGGTAAGGAGACGACATTATTGCTAGCCGTTGTTCTACACTTAGAGATTACTTTTCATTTGCAACAACAGTGGAAGGAGCTGCAGAAGCAGGGGACATTGATTTCAAAATTCTGAGCAGATTTTTCAGCTGTTCAACACACTTTTGTGACTATTGAGGCCTACACTGTACATATTTATCGAGTGCAGCTGATGGGGCGTTGGACAATGACTCTATTTAATTGTCCCTGCTTGATTATGGTTTGCTTGGAAGATTGACTGCAAAATTTCCCTGCTGTTAATTAAGTGACAAATTCTTCTTGATTTCTCTAGATTTCCCATTTGAAAGCTGACCATGACATCATCAGCAAGCAATTCCAGAAAGCGAGAGATGACGTATGAACACTTTCTTATTCGCAGATGTTGCCAATCTCTGACTTCAATACAATGTTTTAAGCAGCGTTCCCGATAACAAATCAAATCCAGATGCTATTTCAAATATTTTTGCCTCTGTTATTTACATTCATTGCAACTATAGCTCCAGGTACAATTGTCAGAGATTATTGCTTTTATTTGTCGTTGTTGTTGCTTTGGTAGCTGAAAGAGACTCAGCGTGCGTTGTCTGAGTCCCGAAATATTGGGAACAAAATTAACAGAGAGAACGAACTTGTTGTGGAAAATATGAATTCATGGATCAAAGAACAGAAGTAAGTAAAGCGAAAAGACAGAAGAGTGATGCCGTTCAATGTGATCACTCAATGGCAGTTTCTGTTACTATGTTGCCACTTGCCAGGTTGTTTTTGCATCATTCTTAAACACATAAAGTGAATTAGGAAAGGTGTGCAATCTGTATTCTACTATTTGTTTGATGTTTATAGCAGCATGCCACCTGCGCGTGTTGCCCATTAGCGAATTAACACAAATAAAGTATAATTACACGGATGCTTGTGCTAAAGAGTACATATCGATTTGTATTGTAGGGAAGGAAGCAGTAAGTTGGCAGCCAAACTAAGGTAAGAACAGATTGAAGGAAGGCAACAAGAAGATGTCTGTCTGTTCAACAGTTTGCAAAATAATGTCATGCTCAATCTCAGCCACAAAATTAATTCATCTTTTTGTTTCGATTCAGGGATCAATCTTCGCTGATTGAAATGCTCAAAACTGAGAAAAGGTGATTATTTCAATTGAAATGTGTCAATCATTTCACAATAAAGTGGCAGGGTTTGGTCATACTGTGTACTGGTGTCGCATTGAATTATCCGGATCCCAATTGTTTACCACCATAGCAATTTGAAAGAGCTTGTGGAGGACTTGCAGCGGAATGACAAAGAGATGCGTCATGAGTCAGGTGAGAATGCTGCGTGATGAATGTCATTTAAATGACAAAAAGCTTGGATTCAATTAACATGCAAACAGCTGTCACACCAGAGGACTGTTGTGAGTCAGATGAAGAATGACGAGTTCTAAGGTGTGGTTTATATTTTCAGAAATGAAGCAAGCAAGTGCCGACAAATACGCCGTAAGTCCAAATGTGTAAAGCAATAATCAGTAACTGATAATTACGGTTATATACTGTGAATAAAATAATTGAGAATTTTGCATTAATCGTTGACAATATTACAGTCAAACTAACTCATTGTGCCATTACAAAGTATTAATCTATCTGCTACAGTAGAGATAGTGTCTCCATTGAAGATCACCAGGGTTTCATTTCAGACCACGTCTGTAGTTTAGATAGATAGATAGATTTTTTATTCGACCTGTTAATTACATAGAAATATGATTTCAAGTAAAAAAAATACATGGTCAGGATCATCCCATAAGCATAAATGCTAGTTTGTTTGGGACGCCCTAGATTTACAGTGTTATAAATTGAAGTATAGAAATAATAATACAAGTTTGTTGAATATTAAGAAAAGTAAAGAAAATGACTAATAAAATTCTGGAATTCAAATACAAAGAAAGATGAGAAAGAGAATATCAAAGGAAGTTCAGTAATAAGTAGTAATCGGGTATAGTCAGTTTAGTTGCATATGTAGCAGTTTTTTACTGTTTAATGGCAATAGTACGTGTTAATAATGAAAGCATCTATTGTGTGACCAATTAAGCTTTCGTTGTTGTGTGTATTGGTCAAGGACCAAACACGTTGCTCAATCATGCGTTGACTGTAAGCAGATCATCCTATAAATTGATGCGTTTGAGATTGCAGGCATTGAAGGTGCATTCTGCGCAACAAGATGCCATGCTGCAACAGCTCAAGAGTCGCCTTCACCAAGCAGAGTAAGATGCAACAGCTGATGGTGCTGTTAGCATCACACAGCAATCTACTTGCCTTGCCATTTATAACATTGTTTCATTGATAGGAGGGAGCTGAATTCCGAGAGCCTTGTCAAGTCCAGTGCAATCGACGAACTTCACTCCCGCATGCAAACAAATATGGACACAATTCAGAAATTGCATCAACAGGTTGCCACGAGTGTGTTGTTTAACAATGCTTTATGTTTGTTGCGCTTTTTGTTGCCATGGTAATCTAATTCAAACATTTCTAATATGGAGTTTGAGAAATCCACCAAGTGTCCATCTGCCGAATTGCAATTGCTTAATTCCATTTCATTGCAGCTGTCGCATGTTGGCAAAGAGAACATCCGGCAGCGTGCCATGATAGAACGCGAAACGTCAACGGTAGATGTAAGTCATCACGCTGCAATCTTTGTGATCATTTTAAATCTCAAAGATGTAATTATTTGTACAACACATACAAAGCAGTTTGATGAAGAAATTCATTGGCTTCTTAATTATAACCTTTTGCTTTCCTCGATTGTGGATATGTAGCACCTGCAGCAGCAAATGAAAGCTAAAGAGCAGGCCATTGCATGTTTGAAGGAGGAACTGAAACAGGCCACCTCTGGTCATCACGTGAGTGCTGACACTTTCTATGATGTATTGATGATTAAAAATCCGATTTCTATAATTTTCTTGAGCTGCTGCACTGCTTGACAAACTGTCAAAAATTGTTTATTTTTCAGTCCATGGAATTTATCAGCGATGAGCTCCAGCATGCTGGTGTGAAATCGCTGGATGCCATAGACAAAAACTATTGGATTCAACGGGTTGGAGAAGTAAGGCACATCATTCACTGGACGGATAAGATACCTTTCTTATTTCTCATGTTGCGATTGAAGCAGCCCATCGAGTCCCAACCCCTTTCAAGTAGACCCGTGGTATTTAGATATGTCGAGGGTCAAGTGTTAGTTCACCAAAGGTCTTTCTTGCTCCTTCTGTGTTCTAGTAAGTACAGTCAAACTTGTATCAGCTGCCATCTCTATAGAACAGCCACCTGTGTATAAAGGCCACTCTTCATAATCCCAAAATGATACTTTCTATAGAAATCAACCTGGACAAAGAGACCATCGGTCTATAAAGGTCATTTTCCTTAAGTCTCAAGGGTGACCATTTTGGACAGGTTTCACTGTAACAGACGTGTCTTTGTGTTCTATAGCTGTCACTTCAATTGCAACAAAGCAGCGAATATTGGTCGCAGAAAGTCAAAGAGCTGTCAGTCAATGCCCAGAAACCCTTATCCCCTGTCAGATGATGCCAGCCCCTCATTCTGCCACTGACAACAAATACCTCTGTTGCATGGTCAGATGGTCTTATTGATGAGATGCTAAATGTTACCATAGCAACATTCCACAAAAGACAATTTTCAGTTGGGACCAATTCAATACAAATGTCCAAACGTCACCTTTGACACATTTTAATAGCTTTGTATAAACTACTGTACATTTTAATCCACAACTAATGATTTGAAAGCCTGCAATTGTAAAGAGATATATTTTATTTGCACTAAATAAAAGAGTGCACTGTCTGCCTGGCTCTATTTTATAAATAAAAAGTGTCCAAGCCCTAGCCAATGTGCTCTGTGGAAATTTGTGATTATGAGCATGATTCTATTGCACTCCTGTCAATTGAAACTCAATAGGGCGGAACAAATCTAAACGCTGGACTGCCCTTTTTCAAATGCATCCTGGAGTTCAGGTTGACTTTTTGCGTTCCACACATTGACACTTGAAAGGGCCAGTTGCCAAGAAACAGCTGACTCAGGGGCCAGTAGCAGCGCAACTGACTCAAGCAGTCAGAATCTGTCTTCTCAAGATAAACGTCAATTCGTTGAATGTGACGCCTGCTGGCCACCTCTTCTTCTGCGAGGCATTTTTGCCAGACGCGTAGATCTCTCACCTTTGAAAGGATAAAACAAATGCACACAAGATAAACAGCTGACAATAGTGTACTACCCAGAAGACCCTCTCACTTTGCGCATCCTTACGTGTCCATAGAATGGGTAGTACCCCATGAAATTCCTGGGTTTGGCATCTTCACTGTAAGGCGTTAGGTCACCGTAGCTGATGCAGCCTGTCCCAACTTGGCAATAATCCATATTCCATTGATGACTCTCACTGCCAGATGCCTTGGCAGCACTATCGACACACTTGCCGTCAAGAAAGAGTGATTGACAATTCGCACTGCTAGTCAATGCCACATGATGCCACTGTGCGTCATCAACTCTTGGTCCACAAAGCAATGTATAACACAGTAAGCTTCCTCTGATGCAGCCATCGGGACCAACATGACACATCTGCCAGTGATACTGCGGCCACTCGGCAGTACTAAAAAACAATACAGAAAAGCCTCAACTTTTGCACTCCCGTGATTTTGAATTTTCCAGATGTTTCTCACAGCATCTGCTGCACTCAAATCATCAGCTAGAGTACTTTGAATTGATCTCTTTATTCTCCTATCACCTAACTAAAGCAGCTGCTGTAGCAACACAAATGAGTAGATTTTGCATCTGCGTGTTGGGATCTTTCCCACTGTTTAATAATTTGTAGAAAAATCAATCTTAATCATTATTCTTGTCCATTCAAGAGGGTGATAGCTTGCCTTCCTGAACAGCAGAAAGCCAGTCCCGGTTACTGGGATTTTATCCACGTAGATTTAAACCGATTCCAACCTCCGCCCCCTTTTCGCTGGTAGTAAAAATTCTCAGAAGTCGATGTTCAGAGCTCGATATCTCTGGTTATCGATGTCTCAGTTGAAAACTCACACAAACCACGCAGACTGCAGGAGCTTCAATATTGGTGCACGTTGTTCTTTGTCTGTGCGTGCGCGATCGACTACCGGGACTTTATCCAACGCGACCAAAGTCCTGGTTACCGGGATTTTATCCAGGTCGTATACATTATCATCCATCATTTACTTTCATAAAAATGAAATTGAATGAGCCCGAGCAGATGTTAGGATTTTCCAAAAAAGAGAGGGCCAATTTCAGGGGGCAACTCACTAGCCCCTAAACTTACTTGGCAGCAGCAGATTGACAGCCAATGATGATACCGTCGTGTTTGCTTGGGTTTGTTTTGAACCAGAATTCAACACTGCAGTCATCCTCAAGAGGAAGCAAAAAGAATCGAGACTGCCGTACCCCTTTTGTTGTGCTGAATGTCAGTTCTCGTCTCTCTGGGGGTGACCCAAATGAGTACACGCTGAAAGCCTTGCGGCAAAGTTTCATCCAACAGGCCGGACTTGAACGGTTTTTATCATCTCTCGAGAGAAGGTCCAAGAGGTGGTCGTTAATGTCGGATCTTGAGTTAGGGCAAAGTCGTCTCCGCCAAACGGAGTCGCGCCGAATCAACGAAAAGAAATCATTGCACGTCGAGCCAAGAGCAAGCACACTCCTCACATCCAGTAGCCTCACCACAGATAAGAGAACGTCGGGTGGTAACAGCAGCAATGTAGACTGGACATTACGCGAGGCTTCAGCTATGCCATCATTCACAAAAGCGGACGACATTGCTAAAAGTATAGTGTAGTTCTGCAACTGAGCTGAGGCTGCTGAGCAATGTCACTCAGCGATTCGGCGTCAATTTGAAAACATGACCGCCCTGTTGCTGTGGCCTCGAACAAGAATCTTATGACGTCATNTTTTGTGGCTTCTTGGCATCTTTCCACAGTTACTGTGTTTGGTTACTTTTCTTCATGGAGCGGGAAACATAACATAAGCAGTAATTAACATTAGGCTGTCATACAGCAATACAAATCTGGACAATTATAGCACACTATTTTCAATATGTTGCTTACCGTCAAGTTTGAATTTTGAATGACTGTATTTACAGATTGTTTGAGCTGGCAGGGTAGTGCATTTCAAACCCGGACACCCGTAGTCTGAAACGAATGCTGATAGCAGTTTTGAAACCCAGAGTAGCCAGATGTAGCAGCAAGGGTGCTTCTTTCGAAAACTCTTATCAAAACTGTTTATAAGATAGGATGGTGTCCCACCCAGTGGCGAAGCTAGGGGTCCTGCTTGTCATGCTGAGCATGACTAGAAATCTCTCGAAGCTGTACTTNTTTGTGGCTTCTTGGCATCTTTCCACAGTTACTGTGTTTGGTTACTTTTCTTCATGGAGCGGGAAAACATAACATGAGCAGTAATTAACATTAGGCTGTCATACAGCAATACAAATCTGGAGAATTATAGTACACTATTTTCAATATGTTGCTTACCGTCAAGTTTGAATTTTGAATGACTGTATTCACAGATTGTTTGAGCTGGCAGGGTAGTGAATTTCAAACCAGGACACCCGTAGTCTGAAACGAATGCTGATAGCAGTTTTGAAACCCAGAGTAGCCAGATGTAGCAGCAAGGGTGCTTCTTTCGAAAACTCTTATCAAAACTGTTTATAAGATAGGATGGTGTCCCACCACTGCGACTTTCCACATCCAGCCATATTGCTGCCCGACGTCCATCCATCCCAGTCTCTTCTGCATATCTTGAAAGTGCGTTCTATACTACTGAAACGTGCCGGTATGGAAAGTGTAGAAAAAACACTGGTGAAGAAACAACTGAGTTGGGCTGGTCACATGAGACGCATGGATGAAACGAGACTTCCGAAGTAAATATTCTATGGGGAACTTTTGGATGGACACAGGAACATCGGACGTCCTGTACTGCGATTCAAGAAGACACTAAAGCGACACTTTAAAGCCGTGGATCTGACAAACTGGTAGGACAACGACTGGGAAGAAGGTGGAGAAGAACAGAGCCAGACTCTACCAAGAGCGGAAGGAGAGGAGAGACCTGCAGACAGACCGCGCACCGGGGCAGCTTGTCTGCGACTATTATTGCGGGCGTCGCTTTCTTGATAGGAAAATGTCGCGTGGCATCATCGAATACGATGGCCTCAGAATGATGATGCTGTTCTATACTAAGTGACATCCTAAAACTATCCGCATTATTCTCTTCTCTCTGAAATCAATGGATAAACAGTTACTATATTTTGATCGCAGAGTGTATTTAGATGACTTCGACTTAAATACTGATTTCGGATCAATGTCAACGTGGGAATTACTGTAGTACTGTATTTATAGAGCTTGCTATATCATTAATATAAATAAATTAATAAAAGAGGTCTTAACATCGCGTACTGCTAGAGCGTGCCGTGCCTGCTATTTCTAAGAGATGTAATCGCCAGAGACAAACAATATAATGTGTAAGTACTGCCAACTTCACCTATACAGGTCAGAGACTCATAGGTTAGGACGGGCGTCGCTGCTTTGATCACGCATACCAATGACAACGACGGAGCCATCCGGCATCAATTGAAATTCAACGCATTGATCTAAAAAGCGGCTTCACAGGGGCCTGGAACTATAGAACAGTCCCGAAATCATCACTACACGAACGTCGTTGATCTCCAGTCTAATTTGGGGTCTGGAGACGACGAACAGTTATCAAAAGGAGAGTCAAATATCAAATGTTCGCTGTCCTTTTGATCCGCATTCGAATCATTCGAATGTCCTCCAATG
This sequence comes from Calvadosia cruxmelitensis, assembly GCA_900245855.1. Lineage (NCBI taxonomy): Eukaryota > Metazoa > Cnidaria > Staurozoa > Stauromedusae > Kishinouyeidae > Calvadosia > Calvadosia cruxmelitensis. The sequence continues at coordinate 41,789 of OFHS01000434.1, forward strand.
GCATCTTTGGATAAATTGGTATTACTGATAATGTTGTTGTGGTTGTCGCTTCTGTTGTTATTGTTGTTGTTGTTGTTGTTCTTGTGCCTGCGGCTAGGGCGAATGGGGCTTCTTCCGTCGTCTTCCCAGAGCATCCCGTTGCTAAGCGACGTGTTTCCATTGCTCACAAACCTATCGTGGCCGTTTTCTTCGTGTTTCTCGGCGATCAGTTGCACGTGGTCGATGCGGCTGTTTCTGTGCGTCGCAACAGCGGCCTCCCTTTCGCCCATGTGTGGATGTTCAATTGAAAGATGGCGCGCTTTGGGCGTGAGCATGCCTCTGTGTTGTTGTCTTGGCGACGGGGCGGCGACGTCCGTATGGGATCGTGATCGGATCTCGCGCTGCCTCGTATCACTGCAAACATAAAATCAAGCGAGGTCATCATCAGTTCGACGGCCTCGTATGAAATTGCTGTGATTGACTGATAAGGAGGCATCGGCTTACTTTGCTCCTGCGGTCGACTGTTTTCTGCGTTGTCTGCCCTTTGATCGGAATGACATCGCTACAGACATCTGAAAGAGGCCGGGCGCAAACAGTCATCCAACAACAACAACAAAAACAACAACAGCGATGACATAGTTATGCTTCTTCTGTTTCGTACCATGGTCCTCTTCATGCCTCCTTCTCTTCGCTCGCCATCTTGTTGTCCGTCATAGCCGTGCAACTTGGTCGTGCGTTCACCGTTGTGGTGAGATCGATCTGTGGCGTGAGTGGGCGCCATGTTGGCAAAGGCCTCGGACGATCCACCAGATGACAGACTCGAATTGCGATCATTCACTTCAAAGGAACGAAACAGAAGAAATGATATCGCACAACTGAGAAGACCGATGGCCGCTTTAGGAAAGGCACCCCCTTTGAAACTAACAGTACAGATGACGCTGTATGATGTACGGTTGAAATGCAGACGCGAAGGTGACCTGGAAATGTGACTTGAAATACCTCTTGTGCACCAGAGCGGATGATCGGGCATGTACCAGCATGGCTTTCTTCCACTGTTATCGCGAATGTCCACGCTACCACCTTAGAAGAACACGACAGTTGATCAAAAGCATTGCAACGTAAAGACGTCAGCAACGGCGTAATGACGACTACACGAATGCGCGCTCACCGTAAGTATGATGGAGGAAGTTGATAATTTTCGTCTGTCGGTGCATGGCCGCTAAGTGCATCGGAGAATAACCCTGAAAGACACAATCACACTGTGTCATCATTTGACCATTCACCAAACCAGGCGTCACTGCGTGCGCAAACATATAAGGTGATTCAACTGGAGAATCATGGGACGGTTTGATGTAGCNACTACAGGACAATAAACCAATTACGAATTCAACTGAAACTACTGCGTCGACTTACACCCTGCGCAAGGCGATTCAAAGCGTCAGCGGAAACCAAACAGCAAGCATGAAAAGAAAGACAGAGAAGAAATTTAAGTTGCTGCTGTTCTATCGACAATGCACTCGGTCGAAGTAACGCCACCAACAGGGCACACTTACATGCTGTAGAGGTGAGCGAGGCGGCATCAAGATGGCGGAGGAAGAAAGAGAATGAAACAGATCAGACCAGAGGATGATTGACAGCACATTTAAGGGGGCGTATGC
>OFHS01000435.1:0-43412 GCA_900245855.1 Calvadosia cruxmelitensis
CTCGGTTGCCTAGCAACAGCCATACAATCGCTTGTGTTCAATTGTCTATGTTGTAACGTTCTTCTGGAGCATGCACTTCATGTTAGTTAGTTTATGCAAGAGATTCTTAGCGACACCCGCATCGTGTCTCCCTCCTCGATCTCGCTAGTGACACATCAACCTGGAAAAAGTTTGTTTCCCAGTGTGGGACCCCGAATGGAAAACATGTATGTTACATCTGGTTAATCCGGCGTGGAATTAGCCTACGCCAAAACAAATTTGGAGTATGTCCTCAATTTCAGTAGTTGGCGTACTTTTCCTTATTGAGTTGAGGCCTTGGTTGAGATTATAATCAATCCAAACATGTTTGGCATACAAGGGTATAAAAGTTTGCCATAAAATCCGGTGTACGAGTTACGAGTTCTCCATACAGGCGCGGGCAACAGGTTTACGTAACAATTGACAATTCTGACATGAATCTAACTCAAACCCACAACCTCAAATTTGGATCCTCTTTGTGATTCCCAATTACCACCTTGACATTGCAATTCCACCTCATTAATATCACTGTTGATAATAAATGAGTTGTGATATTGGCGTACTTCACTTGAGTTGAAGGCAAAGCCCTCCACAGGCTTTAATTCTCGCTTAAATGCTGTTCCAAATTTTAATCGAACAGCAACCCCTTCAGGAATTGTAAATACTGATTCAAATTTCAATCAAACAGCAACCCCTTCAGGAACCGTAAATACTGATTCAAATTTCAATTGAACAGCAACCTTAATCTAGAAGTAACTGATTCACAAGGTCTTTTCTAAATTATTTCTAATTTGGTGCACAGAATAACATGACTTGCGATGTGTCGCTTCCTATTTGATACTTCATGTGGGTTGAAATATAGTGTCAATAGATGGTCTGATTCGGGGGAGACAGAGTCTACAATGGCAGCGAGTGGCTCCTTGCCAAGTAATTTAAACAAACTGATTCACAGAACACGTGCAGTATATATTTACAGCTCATGTCTATGCTGAATTAACGCTGACATCAGAACAATGCAACACATATGAAACTGTGACACCCCAGCACTTGACATCTCATGTGTCATCACAAACATGCAGCTATAAAGCCAAACAAAAGGAATATGTGACCTAGTTTTGATCTCCATTGTTTTAGTAACATGAATCTTGATTTGATAACAGTTACTACTTCATTTACTCTTGCAGGCTTTTCACGAACGAGGACAGCATGTTATGCGACGACATCGTCTTCGATTGAAGGACTTTCGTGATGCCTATCCACGATTTCCACCAATTAGAGTAAGATGCCTGTTTCTCATTCTCCTCTTTCCTCGTTATTGTCACAGCTGCCGCAAAGCTTGATACATTATTTGCAGTTGCCTAAATGAATAGGCATTTGAGATCTTTATAGGCTTAATGTTAAAAACAAGTTAGTGTAACATATTATTCAAAGAAGAAGTAATTTACCCGCACATATTGATGTGTAGATAGAGAGATAGATAAACTTTTTATTTCACCTTCATAACAGTGTTAATTAAATACAAATAATGTTTTGAAAAATAGATGGTCAGGGTCAACCCATGAGCAGAATTGCTTGTTGGTTTGGGATGCCCTAGATTTACAGTTTTTATAAATCAAAATATGGAAGTAATTATACAAGTTTGTAGAATATGAAAAAAGTAAGGGAAGGTGGTCAACTTCAAAATGAATTTTTAAAAGGGTCAACTTTGACGCAATGTTTCTAAAGTACCGCATATTACTGTACGCAAGCCGATCACCTGAATTAGTCGATTTCCCTCATTAATCTGCAATTTTAGCACATTTAATTGACATTGAAATAACACCCGTGTATAAGCCGCGGTAGCAATTTAAGACAACAATTATTTGGTGCTAGAAATTCTGCTTGTAAACAGAAAGCACTCTGGTTTGTCAGAAGTGGAAAGGTAAAAGAGTCTCGATTCAACTGTAGTAAAACCTGTCTATAATGGTCACCTTTTGGGCCTGAGGAAGATAACCTTTATAAACAGATGGCTGTTCTGTTCAGGCCAATTTCTATAGAAAGTGTCGTTTTGTGGTAAGGGTGGCCTCTATACACAGGCGGCTGCTCAATGGAGGTGACAGCTAATACAGATTTGACTAGAACACATTGTCTTCTGCTTTCTCCTAGAACATTAATATATCACAGCGGGAGCGAGATTGCTACATGGATCTGAAACCTTTCATGAATCCAGCACCTTACACAGTTCTCGAGGTAATTTATTCATTCTCATTCTTGTTTGTATTTTCAAAGCGCAATGTAACGTGTCAATTTGCTCATACTTCCAAGTCAAATTTTTGTATGACGGAGACCACTTTATGTCCACAAAATTTAAAAGTTAGTGTTTCTTTGTACAGTCTAACCTGTCTTAAAGTGACCATCCATAGGATGAATGAAAAGTGGTCTCTTGAAACAGGTGGTCTCTTGACACAGGTGGTCACTAAAGACATGTAAACTGTATTGTTCAAACCTTTACCAAACCACTGGAAGGTTGTCACTTAACTCTTGTCTTGCTTATAAAACTAGCTAAATCAAGACCTGAAGTCGCTTTATCGATTGCTGATTGGTTGATTGCTAAAGACTAACTATGTGATTGGTTATATGCTGCTACTTTTGACTTGTTTCGAAAACGTGTATACACGTCAATAGCAGGACAAGGGTTAAGACATGTGTTTGTTAAGAGAGCTCAGACAGAAATTCAAATATCTGAACCTGCTATGCCTACTGATGGATTTAACTAGCTCTGGGAAACAACAAGGCTCTGGTTTTGCATGGTTTACATCACACCACACAGCACCAACACTTAAACAAGGTCAAAGGTGAATAATGCAAATTGGCACAGAATCTAAATGAACCCAAATTTTGAAGAAAAGCCACTTTGAAGCCGAGTTATTACTTCTGCACATTTATCACTGTGGAATGGGCACTTCCAATTTTCTTTCCTTGCCTTTGTAAACCATTGCACTCTCAAGTGGTTAAAAAGGATCAATTTCAGTCTCTTGGGAGCCAAAGCTGAGCTGAGAAACAATGCGAAGTATATGACGCCAGCTGAAGCTGTGTAGCAGCGCAGACCAGCTAGTATATAGTAGAGTAGACTTTTGTCTTGCTTGAAAATCACTGCACCTTAGTGTAATTGTTGTGATATATTTGTTATAGAACTCGTCATTGCATCGAACGTTTCGTCTGTTTCGTGCTCTTGGGCTTCGTCATCTTGTTGTCGTGGAAGAAAGTAACCAGGTATTGTACAGCTACTGTAATGTTTGAATTTTGCAAGTATATTTAGTCTTCAATGTCCAAGTATAAAACATGCCATGCCAAAGAACTACAGTCAACTCCGCCAATAACTGTTCCGCGATTACCGGAAATTCGTCAATAGCGGTGACTTTTTGAAGTCCCAATGATTGTTGCGGTCTGCCTTTGCTAAATATATCCGCCAATAACGGTTTTTCGTCTATTTCGGTTTTTCATTCTGGCCCCAGGCGACAACTAATTCGCAATTATCGGTTTTTGTCTTTTGACTCCAAAAGTTTTGAGTCCCTCCAAATCAGTTTGCATGATATTGATTCAGCTTCGAGGTCATTATCGCGTATTCTGTCATCTCCTTGCACATGGACAGTCATGCTTCTGTTGCAGAAAGCAGCAGAATGAGGCTGATGGCATTACGGGGCGAAATTGAGTCTGTGGCTCATTCATCTCTCCGACAGACAGCCATTACGTAGTTTTTCAATCGTAACTAACAATTGCGCAATAATTATCTGTAATGTGTTACCTGATTTCTGCTGCTAATGTTACAATAAAACAAAGGATTACGTCATTTTCATTGTTTTGTCTCTACCGGATTTCGCCAATAACGGTTAAATTTGGACAGTCCCCAGCGCACCGTTATTGGCGGAGTTGACTGTACTGAAAAAGACCATTTGTGGTAGGTAGGCCAAGAGATGTTTGATATGCCAATATTCTGATATGCCTGCTCAGATATCACCATCTTTAAATCGGCACCGAGCCGCCACTGATGTGCCGTTGTGAAACATTATGTAGTGTAACCCCGTTAATATCACCTCGACTAATATCACAACCCGCTTACTATCACTTCAGTCGTAGAACCAAAGCTCTGTCAGAATAAACTATTTTAACCCGCTTAAATCACGACCCGCTTATTATCACGATTGTTGACTGACAAAACATAGTGATATTAACGAGGTTTCACTGTAGTCCCTGATTTACCGACATGGTAAAAGACATTTATCACCATTTTGAGAAATAGTTCCAACAGGCTGATTTGCAGCACGGCAGGTGATAAAACTGAAGTGAATGTTTTCTGCAATTGGATTAATTTATCAGAGCACTGATCGATAATTGCAAATTAAATTGTATCAAATCAGACCACAAATATATCGGCATTGTTATTGAATCCGGAAGTGTTCATATGGAACACCCCTATTTACGCCTACAGTTTTGGGTCAGTATGTCCAACAACAGCCAGGAACATATTGAAAAGGAGACAGTGTAGGGAGGGTTCCTCCTCCTTAGTGATTTAGCTGTGGACTAAGTAGCCAAGTAAGATCTACAGTCCTACACCCATCCTTGAAACAATGAGAGATCTGAAAAGCTGCTGAGATTTCAGAGAAGTCAACTGATTTCATTGCCATATTGTTCTGAGTATATGTTCAATTGTCTTTTAATAAGTGTGAGCAGAAACTGGAGGGTAAACTAAATAATTTTGTAATGGAACAATTTTTTTTCTGCAACATGGTTCGGAGCCTTTTTGATACAGAATGACTTTTGCGTCTTCCATGCTGTAATGTTTCCACCTTTCATTTGATTATATAAAAGCATGCTTACGAATACATCAAGAATTAGAATCATCAGAAAAATCTAATTAGTGTAAATGAAGGGATTATTATCAGGACACCCTCCAAGGTAAAGTTGCTTTGTAATGAGATAGGTGTTCCACAAAATATGCCAAGTCAAGCAGCTATTTATGAAAAGACACAGAAAATGCACCATGCTAATTGATCCGTGTTTCACCAGTCAAACAAATAGTGGTGATTTCATCAAGTCTCTTTTTTGTCAACTCTAATCTGTAGTTTATAGGTTTCTTTATCTGAGGATTCCATCCAGATTACAAGTGTTATGAGAATAAAATACAGTGTGTGAGCTTTTGACAGCTATGATTTTAACGTGTTGATGATACGTTTGGTGGCAGAAGCTTGACAGCGAGTAATGGATATAGTCAAACTTGTATTAGTGGCTACCTCTATAGGGCAGCCACCTGTGTATAAAGGCCACTCCTTATAACCCCAAAATGACACTTGCTGTGGAAATCAACCTGGACAGAACGGCCACTTGTCTATAAAGGTCATCTTCCTCAGGTCCTAAAGGTGACCATAATCAACAGGTTTCACTGTAGAAGCAAAGGAAGTCAACAACACAAACATCACTAGTCAACATCAAGCTTGCTGTTTTCTGTGCTTGTTGTTTTATTATTGTAGTGTATTACCGTATCACGTATGAGTCAACATCTGCTTGTAACTAGATACCATTGTCCAAAGTATCAATCCACGTTCTGTTCGATTACACTCTCACTGAGCTTACTTGCGTCGCTCCTTATACGCTTGTTAGCAGAGTTACGGCAGTGGGGGACTAGCGGGAGTTATAGCTCCCTGTTGGAGAAGGTAGCCCTGCATCAGGGAGTTCCTGTTGGTGTCACTCTTGCTTTCAACACGTTATAGCTGTCTAGTTAAATGTTTCTGTGCTGTTACAAAAAATTAGCTGGATTGTGATAACATGTGTGACATCGTAAGGTATTATTTTTCAGGTTGTTGGGATCGTAACTCGCAAGGACTTAGCGAGGTATCGGACGTGGATGCACCGCGGTCAGATGGGATTAGACGAACTGAAGCTTTCTGACACGCACGCTTGATGCCGTTGTAATCTTCACAAGCTAATGACTGATGAGGATGTAGCAGTAGTGCTTTTGTTTGTTGCTTACTTCTTAATCCTTTGAGATTGCAAACTGCAAAATTTACATTTTGTAGTGGAGAATTTTATCATGATGAATTAAAGTCAAATTTAAGATCACGTTTCTTGTATCAGGTTTTGTAGATGAAGTCTCTTCTCGTAATGATGGATGGTTGTGAGATGGGAGTGTAAGTAAATTATGAATAGCTATAGTCAAATATTTCTTAAGGGCTCTCAAAAGAGACTACGAAAAATGATTTGTTGCATCTTTCCAAATGTCTGTTGTATTTTGTATCCATTCTGCAGAAAGGGGCACATTTCAACCAGATGTCTGGGGTGGCAGGACGTTTAGAGGTCAGGGGCAAAGGGGCAAGATCAAGGGCAGCCTGCAAGGACAATTTGTCTACTCTTTGTGTAAGCAGCAAGTAAAATAGAATAATAATCCCTTATTAGGCCAGATACTCTGAAAAGAAGGTACCGAGACTGGTATTTTGGTGACCAGCCTTTAATAAAAACATGTCTAATATAAGACTTGGGGGCACAAATTCATTGGGAAATTATTTCTTGGGGTCGCATGCGCCAAACTCTGCTGACTGATTTTGTATCATCTAGACAAGTCGGTTTAGGATTAGCTTTGCAAGAACTTGGTGTAGTTTCTGGACACTTTCAACCTTGGAACCTCATCAGCAAAGCCCCTCTACTCTTTTACTGTATGAATCTGTGTGTGTGTGAGAAAAAGACGACTGATGACATTGCAATTCTGTTGACGAAAACATAGCGACTTTGTTGTGACTGGTGTAAAATGTATTTTTCAGTCAAACCTGTATTAATGGCCACCTGTGCATGAAGGCCACTCTTCATAACCCCAAAATAACATTTCTATATCAATCAACCTGGACAAAAAAGTCACCTGTCTATAAAGGTCATTTTCCTCAGGTCCCAAGGTGACTGTTATAGACAGGTTTCATTTTACAGTATCATGATTACTCTTAGTTCAATTTGCTGGTTGTCATAAAACTTAACCTTACGTTAGTAGCAACAGGAGCTACATATGGCAGCTTCCTGAGTGACAGATTCAATGTCAATGCCTTCCTTCCTTCTTTCCGTTAGGCCGGCGAGATTACCCGCTACTGAGTCTTACTTCATTTTGCTGCCAGCCATCAAACTACGCTTCTTCCAAGTTGTTCGATACCAGACAACAATGACTAAAACCTAGAGCTGTATCAAATATCCTATGTGAAACCTTCAAACTACACTGCAAAACACGTTTGTTTCGCTTCTTGATGACGTAACCAGCATACCCGTGGCAACTATTCTGAAATTAGATTCCTAGTCGAGTGAGCCATATCGGCTAGGTTAGGGATACGTAACTCATACACCACTATGATGTTCGACGACATCAGGTCGTTAGGCTTCAATAACCATCGCCGCATACGCGTGGCCCAGGTCCCAGGACAAAAGACAATGGGATCGCTTATTGAATGGCATGGCGCAAAAAGGTCAAGAAAATTACACTTTACGAGACCTCACTTTTTCCTCACAGAGTGGTCAATAGTGGGTCCAGTTTACATTTAAGATGTGCGTCAAGGACATACTCAGTTAACAGGTCAATTCTAAATGTTTCAAATTTGTATATACAGTGAAACCTCGTTAATATCACTATATTTTTGCAGCCGAAAATTGTGACAATAAGCGGGTTGTGATATTGAGCGGGTACAAACAGTTGATTCAGACAGAGCTTGGTTCTCAAATTGAAGTGATATTAAGCGGCTTGTTATATTGACCGAGGTGATATTAACGGGGTTACACTGTATTGTAATAAAGTTTCAGAATCGTGTCCTGCATTTCTTCGTTTCAAGCGTGAATCCTATGAATCTGATAGGACTTCGCTTGTCACACACAACAATTGTCTATCTCTAATAAACATAACAAAAAATTTGTGAACCTTCAGTCAATTGCATTAAATTGCTCATTTATTACTTTTCTCATTATCGTTTCAATTGGTGATAAATAATTACTTCTTTTCTTTAATTAGATATAGATTACTTTTCATTGATATATTCTGTATGTATGTATCACAGATATGACATGCTCTCGCTGATAGGGTTGATCTGTATATTAATTATTTGTAACATCTTCAATCAATGATTCCTTCCAATGAAATGTTCTGCTCCTCCAAGCCGTGAGTTTTTCTAGAAATGTTCAAGAGGTTACTTCTGTCAACGATACAGCTCCTTTGATGACGTCCATTGCGGTCAGTGCCAATGCCTTCCCGGCAATCAGGGTTGGCTGTTGAGCAGTATCGGCACCAGCAGCCGTTGTAAATTCTTTAGTGTGATTTACACCAATGGTTGGAATAGAGTAGACTGGATGAATGGAAGGTTTCACATATGACACATTTCCCATATCCGTTGACCCTGTCATGGATGCGTCTATGTCTCCAATATCAAACTTGACGCCCAACCATTCAGCATTCTTTTGATATGCAGCAGCTAGTGCAGGGTTACTTATCAGATCATGATACGCAGCTTCGTACTTCACTTCTAATGTACACCCGGTGCTTAGGGCAGCAGCTTCGGCACATGCAACCAATTTTTTTCCTACTGCATTCATGGCATCTTTTGTAGGGGCTCGAATTATCCAATCTATTGCTGACGTTTCTGGAATCACATTTGGCTTTGCTCCTCCATTGGTAATAATACCATGGATTTTATCGGTGGGTTTTAATTGCTGTCTCATCATACTGACTGCCGTGTAGCATTGAACAGCAGCATCTAATGCATTGATGCCTTCCCAAGGTGCACAGGAGGCGTGCGAAGCCTTCCCAGAATACACAATCTTGACATCTTGTGCAGCCAACATTGGTGGACTTGAGAAATCATATACACATGGATGGACCATCATGCAAAAATCTGCCTCGTCAAAAACACCTTTTTCAATCATCAACACCTTACCACCTCCATCTTCCTCCGCGGGAGTTCCATACACAATCACTTGAGCCTTGATTGACGGATTGCTGACCAAGAAATGTTTCAAACCGAGAGCAGCTGCTAAACCTGCCTCAGCAATTAGGTTGTGTCCACATGCATGGCCTATCCCTGGCAAGGCATCATATTCACACAAGATACCAACTTTGATACCAGAAGGATCTCCAAAATAAGCAATAAATGATGTTTCAAGTGGAGTACTTCTCTTCACTGAAAATCCCTGCGAGCTCAAGAAATCAGTCAATTTATCATGGGCTAATTTCTCTTGAAAAAACAATTCAGGATGATCCCAAATAAACTTACTGATACCATGAAGCTCCTGTTTATGACCATCGATTGCTTCACACAGTTGTAGCTTGACTGCTGTAGCCTTTTCATCTGCCGTTGCTTGAGGAGCCATTCTGAAATAGATTAGAATCTTGGAACGCTTCAATCAATCAATCCACGAAAATCACGAATCTCGTGTCTGTGTTCACATTGGTGTTTCAAGATGGCGGCTGTGGCATGCTGGCGCTGCATGGCTCGTAGGACTGTTTTGAGCTCTCATAAAGTTAGCAATTCTCAATTGATAAAGTCAAGGTAAAAATAACTCATTGACTATGGGCATACTGTGATATTTTAGTATTTGTACCTCTTTGAAATGCGGGCAAACTGGAATTACATCATCGCATTGGTCTGCACTTTGCAGTCGACTTCTAGTCTAGGACTTAGGTCTAAACCGTCTAGTCTAGTGGGTCTGTACCGTCCGCCAGAAGACAGTTAGAATTTAGGCTACCACTACAAGATGATTAAATTAATTTATTTGATGTATTCATAATACAATAATAATTAATGTTGATGGATGCAGCAAAAAGCGGGTAGGCCTACACATTTAACCGCAGTGTAGGCCTAGGCGGCAAGGCCTTGGCTTGGGAATTGCAATTGCTAGGCCACGATTAATCTAGGCATATAGCATTCCAAGGCTCTGTAATTTCTCCTATGCAGTTGAATCCAGTTAATTAATTGCATATGCAATGAAATTATGAAACAAGTAATTTATCCAATGAAGTGAATATTCAATTTAGCAAACTCAATTGGTGAAATGACTAATATTTTCTAATGCTAGTAAAGTAAGTTTGCAAGTGCAACAGCCTACAGGTGTGGATCCAGCAAATTATTTAGCTGGTTTCTGAGTTTCAGTCTGCTTTAAAGAGGTGATGATATAATGAATCCAGATGCGTTGCAAAAAGCACTGGCAATACAAATTCCACCGTGATCACTGTTTGAATATGTTTAGTGGACACACTAAACACTGCGGTTGATTTGTAATTCGTAAAAATAACACCAACGGAAGAAGTTACAATAGCATGCATCTCACAACTCAACAGCCTCGACTCGGCGTAGAGGCGCATCAAACATGGCGGGCGCCACATATGATCGTTTCTCAACAATTTTGCTGTGCTATAGAAACAAAGCAATTATGTAGCTAAATATGGAATTATGTTAATGGCTATGGGTTACCATAGCAACTCTAAAGTATAAATTGAAATGTTCTGCATTAGAAGGATATTATGTGAAAAGGTTGTTACATATTGGTGCTAGCAGAGAGGAAATCCGAATCTACATTCTCACATTGATACCTGACTGTAGTGTGTATTCCCCAATCAGATAAAATTGATCAGTAAAGTAGGCCTCTCAGAGAATTAAGTCCTTAAGTCCCTGTAAGCCCTATATGCGGCCCTGGTCGGCGACTACAAGCACAGGAATTCAAACCATATTTCTGAAAAATTGACGCATCTCAGTTTCGACACCTACTCAATGGCATATGGGATTGCAATTGGCACTGTAGTTGTTGCGCTTCTCAGATATAACTTTTGCTCTCTATTCTGGTAGATATTTTTGTAATTCGATAGATTCAAATATTTTTATTACTTGAACTGTCGTGTAGAATTTTCTTATTGGGATCATAATTTGTACTAAGGTGTATTTGTTATTAATCTGCAGAATCGCCAACTTCATTCCGAGTGCTATCCTATTACAAAACCGTCAATCTTCAACTGAAGCACCGCTCGCTGCACCCCATCCAGATGGTTTACCCAAGCCTCCATCTGAGAAAATATTGTCTATTGTTGATTCGATTAGCAAGCTGACACTTAGCGAGGTCGCTGACCTTAACCTGCTGCTAAAGGTACAGACTAATGTAGCCTTATGGCCGATTCAGATAGATTGACAATTTTCACAAAGTTTATTGAAATAATCGAAATAGGTTTAAAATATTTTCATTATCATGTTATTCATGTATTTATTATTTGATTATTGTGTTGATTATTTTAATTATTTCCAATGGCTTATTAGATTATCAAAATTAAATGATGACAATGCTGATGACAGCAACAAAAGCGTCAGAAAAGCAGATTGACCGCTTGGAAGCCATTCATTTTTTGTCAGTTTCACTTGATTGCTAGATGTGCTTATTGAACAAGTTGTTAGTCACAAGAAGTCGCTGACCAATTCTGTTATCTGTATCTGACTTGGAGAAATGAAGTTTGGTGCCAAGGACATCATTTTGACCAGATCCAATTATAACCACAAATATTGTACCTTATTTTAGGTTGCATGATTGCGGTCCTTTGTTTACATTTCCTATTCTGCTGATATTGTTGTGTCTACTCGTATCAAGAGAGCATTGAGCATACCTTGAAATATGACCAATATCGGATTATTGGGTTCAATGTTGAACGATTTCTGTGTGTTGGTGTTTTCTATATCCACTCCTGAGTTTGGTTTATGCATTTCATTCTCTCCCAGTGTTTATTCTTTCTCTGTCTGTTCTCATTGTATGGTCAGTCGACATTGAACATTGCCGATGCGCCCGTGATGGCAGTCGGCGCTATGGCACAGAGTGCTCCTGCATCCGCCGAGGTAACCTCTGTTCTGTCTTATGTTGGTTGATTAGCTAGAAAATATTGCTCCTTGCATTGGTGTTCTCATAGCAGCAAGAATATGAGAAATGCTGATCACAACTAGCTAGTACGAGTTGCTATATGCAACTTCAGCCAGTGTCTTATGTTAACTAATACAGTCAAACCTGTATTAGCGGTCACCTCTATCGAGCAGCCACCTGTGTATAAAGGCCACTCTCCATAACCCCAAAATGACACTTTCTATAGACATCAACCTGGACAGAAAGGCCACATGTCTACAACTTACGTCATTTTTCTTGGGTCCCAGAGGTGACCGTTATAGACAGGTTTCACTGTGATAATTTATGTATTTTTATAGCGCTATTTCCAAGAAATTGCTCAATAGAGCTTTATCAAGTTTCAAAATCTAAATACAGTGTTTTTCAATAAAATTAACTACGGTATCTTACAAGTTACTTAACAATGCATAATAAATAAAACGTAGAAACGTAATAAAGAGTAGAAACGTAAGTCCTTGGCCAATGGCCATTTACGAACATTCTTTCCCAGTAGTAACAATAGCAGAGACGACATAGACAGTTCTGAAAAGCTAAAATATTCTTATAATTATTCCCAAACTTCTTGAAGTGACCTAGTCTGATATATTGTGCAACTGATGAGATAAAGATGAGATTAGATACAGATAAAGCTAGATATATCAATTTGAAGGCATTGACTTCATGATCGTATGACATCATGACGTGCAACCTTTGATCCCTCCCATTTGGATATGCTATTTCCATCATCGCGTTTGCAACCAATCACTGCCCTCATTTTAATTATTTAACTTTATCAAGATTTAAAGACAATTAACCAAATCTGCTTCATGGAAACAGTGTTCTTTTGGGTGCAATGCACAACGTTGAGGTTATTGTCAATTGCCAACTCAATGTTATTCGCCATCAATGTATTTTAATTGCTCAATGACTCCAAGCCAGGGAAATATGCAGAAAAAGATTCTAAAATGACTTTCTTAATTAAACGACCTGCTGCTATATAGTTTATAATGCTGTACAGTCAAACCTGTATTAGCGGCCACCTCTATGGAGTAGCCACCTGTGTATAAAAGCCACTCTTTATAACTCCAAACTGACATTTTCTATAAAAATCCACCTGGACAGATAGGCCACCTGTCTATAAAGGTCATTTTCCTCAGGTTCCAATCCAACCATTATAGACTGCTTGAACTGTATATAGTTTATGGATCTTCTGTGTACACTGTACACCCTTGTGTATTTTCTCTCGGGGAAGTGGTAACTGCAGGCAACAAGGATATTCATGAGCAATGCTATTTGCAGAAGGGCATGAAATCTTCCTTTTGCTGAATCACAGAGGCTAGAGCGTGTTTGATATTCTTCTAGCCTGAACAATGGCGAACTCACATTTCATTGCAATAATCTACCTTTCTAAACACAGGAGGAAGAAGCTCCCAAGGAAGTGCAAACCGAGTTTTCCGTCAAACTGATGAAGTTTGATGCAGATGCAAAGTTGAAGGTCATCAAAGAGTTAAAAAAGATCTTAACGACACTTAATGTAGTACAGGTATGTTTTAGAGTGAAGTGTACTTGTGTGTCTAATGATTTAGTGTATCACGCAATGCGATATATTGCATGCAATGTTGATCTTATACTATCATCAAGGGCCGTGATTCAGCTGTATGTAATTAATTGACACCAGACACCAGTTAAGTACTGTGCTAGCAGCCTAGCACCTTGGATGGTTTTCATTGAGAGTAGGACCAATGGAAAGAGCCGATTAGCTATTTATATATATATTGCTGTATTGCATGCAACAATTTACATGATCTAAAACTGTCGTTAGGTAGGAAGAGACCAGGAAGAAGAATTTCACGACAAGCTTTCGAGTTTGAGTCACTTAGCAGTTTTCTCTTGGAGGCATTGCCTGAGCTGGAAACTTAGTATCAAGCAATTTTCATTGTCCCCTATCATTTATTCAGATTTCAAAATTCTCTTACACCTGTTTTTAGAGCTGGTTCAGAAACAAAATAAGATAGGCCTGCAGGTGAAAATGTTATGAACTTACAAAGCATATCACAGAGAAAATTTATATATATTAAGAAGAAAATTATTTTCTCACAATTTTTTATCAAATGTGTATCCCATTTAAACCTGTTTGGCTAAATTAAAGTAGATAGGCTTATGTTATTGTTCTACGATGAAACGATTGAGAATTTATAATCTTTTTTACCAGGTTAAAAAGTTTATCGAAAGTGTTCCTCAAGTTGTAAAAGAAAAGGTGCCGAAAGAAGAGGCTGATGAATTAAAGAAAGTCCTGGAATCAGTTGGCGGATCAGTTGAAATCGAGTGAACTCACTTTTATAGCTCATGGAATATTTGTTAAGTTCCTTTCAAGTTGACCCTCACGCGATTTGACAGATGACACAATTTGGTGACTATGTCAGATTTATTGCCGATACCAGTCTCGTACGCCATGCTGCGTTGGTCTTGACAATACGAGGCGATGCATTTATTTTGCAGAATGGGTGTTGTTACTGAGATTTTTCTAATATCAGTTTGTTTCGTTGTCATTTTCTGAGTCGTGCCTGTGTTTGTTTGATAGCAATTAATGATGCTACAGTAAAAATCATTTTTATGCAAATCAAGTATGATGCAAAATATGTTTTTATGCAAAAATTTATGCTATTCCAATTTAGTAAAAGGCAGTATGCAAATTCTGTTTTAATATGTAAGGCTTGGAAGCATTTTATACGTTAAGTATATATACGGCTTGCAAAATGCAATGCAAGCCCCTGAACATTATATTTTATAACACCTATTCCTAATAAAATCGCATTTTCAATTTGCCTAATGCAATCCTGATGCATTTGAAGATATCAAGGGACTACAGTCACGTGTTTTTGAGTTGAAATTAACAAATGATTTTGATAACCGAAAACAATCCTTGAAATTGACCATAATAGAAAAGATTGCTGTTGTTGTTGTTTTAGCCCTCGAGCCTGGTTGCCCAGACCTTCGGGAGGGTGGAGCTGGAGAGTGCAGGCACTCCTCCAGCTCCATGGTACCGTTTGCGCGAGGACCCAGTTGCCAGAAGTCCATTTCGCCATAACCATGTGAAACAGGGCTCCGGCCGCCCCAGCTCAACGACACAAACAAAGCCATTTTCTGGTGTCGTCATATGGGCAGAGGTCAACGCTAGCATGGATCTCAAATGCATCGAAACTGCACAATCAGCTGTGCCATGCAAAATATTGATGACGTCATATTCCTCCAGTTTTCATGTGTTCTTGTACTGACTACAGCTGTGAACATCTTTTGTGACCTTTCTGAGGCCATGCAGCTTGTAAGAAAAGATTGGCGACGCGCAATTGATTAAATTGTTGATAGATTAATTTACCTATAATGTAGGCTGAGGACGCAATAAATAATTATTAAGTGCTTCGAGAGATAACCACGAAGCATACCGCCACAACTCGTGGAATTTCAGGGGAAGCATACTGTAGAGTTAGCATCCATTTGAAGTTCAATCATCGTGAAGTAGCAAATTACGGTTTTTTTACAGTCCGGCCCCATCCCTTGGCTATTGTAAGACTTTCTTATCGCAATGAGCAAAGAACTTGCAAGATATTTCTTTTGAGATTAATTGGATAGTTTTGCATAAATGTTTTTCTCTGTGTTTTTGTACAGGTAGTTATCGCAGAATACGAGATTTCAAGTTGTTCTGCCTCATTATGCCATAACCAAGGCGACCATGAAAAGACAGTACTCCATTAGCCGGGTGCTGCGTTTTGAGTTCTCGTGATAGGGCACAGATGAGAATGGACATTGGAATCGATTCTCTTGTATTCATTCAGGAGAGTATTTTAACATAGAACTTGAATGCAATAATGCAATAATTTTTCCCCTGGCTTTACTCTGATGCTGAGGCTTCGATATAGTTCATTGGTTCTGAGTTCGGACCTGTTCATTTCAAGCCAACCAAAGAGACGCCTCAGCGTGAAGCAGTTCTTTGTTCAGCCCAGGTTCAGCCATTGCCTTGTTGTCTGGCGCGTGGAGCGATAGTGGTTGACGCCTCTATTTCTTTTTATTAGGCGAAAAGTCGCGTACTAATATTTTGAATACTCGCGTGGCGGTTGTTGATAGCTTGCTATTTCTTTCTATCAAAAATCAGTTTCACTGGAGAATAAAATATCAGGGGCTCAAAATTAAATTAAAATTATACAGCCCGCACACAAGTGCAGATGATTCTTGGGGAATTGACGTTATTGTCAGAAAGCGTCTGCTGTATCGTATTTGCTGTCTGTTATTATTATGCAGAGCGAGCTGAAGTGAATATCATTTTATTGTGTTGCTGCTTTGAAATAAGTGGAAGCTATTCTACGGAGAATTTGTGTAGCTGGCGGGAAATTAAGTTTAGTCCCTTGGTTTAGTCCGAGCATAGTCGTAAATATTGACTACAACGCGAGTCATTATGTATGTAGTATCGTTAGCAAATGGCCACGTGTGATCACAGTTAATGTGACCCAATGTGTGACCAATTAATTATAGCGTTCAGTATACCGCGCACCACCTTCCAAAAATAACAAGGTAGATGGAAGCAACTGAGCCTTTGGTTGCTTTACGATATTTCTGAAGTTGCTTCGATCATAAGATCAGAGGGCATGTGTTGCTCTCTTTGGTAGATCTTGGCAAGACTTCAAAGCGATGAAAATCGGTGCCACGATCAAACAGGTGGCACAATACCACTTATTGGTATTGCACAACAATGTAATATATCTGAATTCGATCTTCTGGCCGTGTTGGCCCAGATGCTTTCCATCGTCTGAGATCACACGTGGAGTTTGTCAATAGACAACTTTAACTCATTGTGTAAACCAACCAATCAGAGGCCAACACGAGATCAATCTGCTTCTCTTTGTACCATTATTTCCGGTCTGCATGACACGTCTTCAGCCTTTTCCAACGTGAATTTCGCCGAAGCACACACCAAAGTCAGCTCAACGTCCTTCACGACCAAAAATGAAGCTTTTTGCTATCTTTCTAGTCTCATTCGCACTTGCTGCTCATGCAGAAGTGAAAGAAGAAGAAAATGTTCTAGTTGTAACCGATAGTAATTTTGAAGAAGTGGTGAAAGAGGATTCGATAGTTCTCGTAGAATTTTGTAAGTGTGCCATGAATTTTTTTACTTTGAGCTATTTTTTGCCAAACATATTTTTTTTCTGTTCTTAATTTGTTGTGTGTTTTTGATAGATGCTCCATGGTGCGGCCACTGTCAGTCGCTTGCTCCAGAATATGCCAAGGCAGCTGCAGCATTGAAAGAAGCTAAGTCTGATGTCAAGTTGGCTAAGGTCGACGCTACTGTCGAGAAGAAACTGGCTGAGAAGTATGAAATCCAAGGATTCCCTACACTTAAATTTTTCAAGAATGGCAACCCAAGCGAATACAACGGTAAGAAACTTATCCTTGTGCTTTTCTGTTTGGTAACTAGGCCCCCTAACCTATGTGATGAAAACATGTTTTACCTGTCATATTTCCCTGGCTTTTGTCAGCGAGTTGGTCCTCCAAGGCTCCAACAACGCCATTTTCGGTATCCTGGCGACGGTATCAGTTCAGACATGCGACTATCGAGTTATATCAGAGTTTGCAAATGTTTACAAGTTCGATTTGAATAATAGAAAATTCCAGCTGTGACCATTCCCAGCAAGAAGAAACATACTGTAGTTCAGCTGGCTAAAAATCACAGCTTTATTCCCTTAAAATCGTTACCCTTAAGAAATGTACATTAATTTCAATAATTAATTTCAATAATTTGTTAATAAATTAGCACAAATGGTTGGGACTAAAGAATAAATAGTAATACTTATTCAATTAATATTTATCCAGCTTTTATTTAAATTTGCTAATATTTAAAATTTTATTCAAGGTGGCCGAACTTCTGATGAAATTGTCAGCTGGATCAACAAGAAGACTGGTCCACCAGCCAAGCCTGTAGAATCAGCCGATGACCTGAAGGCATTTATCGAAGGAAAGGATGTGGTCGTTGTTGGTTTCTTTGAGAACAAGGAGAGTGCCGGTGCGGTAGAATACCTGAAGGCAGCTTCGCTGATTGATGATGTCGAATTTGCCATCACAAGTGCCAAAGACGCCATGGATGCATACAAAGTGGAAGGAGAACTCGTGGTTTTGTTCAAAAAGGTATACAGGCCTTTAAATCAATTTGTTGAAATTTGCAGCATATTTAGTCCCTAAAGGATTTAATATTTTCTTGTTGATGTTACTGACTTCTCTTTTCATTGTTATAGTTTGATGACGGTCGCGCTGACTTCAAGGGCGAGCTTGAACAGAAAGCAATTTTCTCCTTCGTGAAGGAAGAGAGCATGCCATTGGTCACCGAATTCACCGACGAGGTTAGTAAGAATAAGAGAACTGACACAACTACAAGTACCCTTTGCTATAACGGTATTAACAGTTTTGCGTTCTTTAAGAGAAAGTATTGTTAACTCGTGTCCTGCTATTGACGTATATATACGTTTTTGAAACAAGTCAAAAGTAGCAACATATAACCAATCAGAAAGTTAGTCCCTAGCAATCAGCCAATGAGCAATCGATAAAGCGATTTCAAGTCTTCATTTAACTAGTTTTGGAAGCAGGACAAGGGTTAACTTGCAGATGCATGTACAACAGAGTTGGGTGTTATCACTTTGGAAATTGAAGTAGTTAACACTATGCAATTACTGTGCTGTGCAACTTGTCTTCATGACCAACCGTGAAGAGCAGAGCCTTCTATTTACAAGAGTGGGGACACCTGTTCTCTGCACTCACTTCACTTTTAAATGCTAACCATGTAGTTTGTAGGTTGCAGATCTCTTATAATACTTTTCTCAGGTTGTGAGACCACCTTGATATTGTTTCTTACAGGCTCAAGCATTACAATTTACCTGTATTTAGTGACCACCTGTGCTAAGCAGCCACTTGTCTGTGGTGCTACGTTAGGTGTCTAGTGTTGTGGCGTTGCCTTCACGGTTCCATCTGTGTTTCGTGTAACATTAGTTTAGCCACTAGCTGCACATCATCTCCGTCTAATTGCAACATTCTCATAGTAGTTGAACTTAGCTGAAAATTAGCAGCTATACGTGTTGAATAGTAAGAGAAGTGGGACACGCTATTAGCGGGTTAAAAACCCATCTGATAGTACAAAGAATCGCTCATATTTTTGACGATGTACCTTTCTTTTCATTCCTAGGCTGCCCCCAAGATCTTTGGCGGTGCGATCAAGAGCCATCTGCTCTTCTTTGTTAGCAAATCATCTGAGACTTTCAAAGACAGCTTGGACCTTTTCACCTCAGTGTCCAAAGGCTTCAAGGGGAAAATCCTTTTCATTTACATTGACATTGATGCTGCTGCCAATGAACGTATCATGGAGTTCTTTGGTTTGAAGAAGGAAGATGCACCAACCGTCCGACTCATCAATTTGGAAGCCGACATGAGTAAATACAAGCCAGAGAAGAACGAAATCACAGCTGAAGTCTTGACCGAGTTTGTCCAATCATTTGTTGATGGAAAATTGAAGGTAATTCCAACTAGCTCTCTTCAATGACGCTGTGGCCTTTGTTTGGGGTTTTATGAAGCAGGACAGCAACATTTTAAAATGTCCATGTCTGATCATAGAACAAACTGGTGTTGAATTTTGATGTGGCTCTAGTGCTCTGATGCAGCCAATAATGCTTCCAGTGTTGTGAACATCATGATGCGTACGTAGTTTGTTTGCTAATTTAATCACCGAATTCTTTACATTTATCGTTCCGTAGGCACATCTCATGAGCCAAGACATTCCAGAAGACTGGGACAAGAACCCTGTCAAAGTGCTGGTTGGAAAGAACTTTGAAGAAATTGTGCTTGACAAGACGAAATTTGCATTTGTTGAATTCTATGCTCCATGGTGTGGACACTGCAAGCAATTGGCTCCCATCTGGGATCAATTGGCCGAGAAATTCAAAGACAGAGCTGACGTTGTCATTGCCAAGATGGACTCAACCCAGAACGAAGTAGAACAAGTAAAAGTTCAAAGTTTCCCAACTTTGAAGTTTTTCACGAAGGAAAATGAGGCAAGTACACTATCTTGATCTGGTGTTAACGTGTCTGGCCAGGAATCAAAAATGAGGTTTTGGCTTTTTCATACATTGAAAACAATACTGTGATGATGTTATTGTAACTTTTTTGCAAGGATAAAATGTCAGCGTCTTATGTCATTCTGGGGCGATGTTAGGATAAAATGATTGGAAGCTAATTCAATAATTTGATGTAATGCCTAGTCTACTGTAGACAAACTTTAATAGGATGTACGGTTTTTTATTTGCTTTTGAAGCATTATTTCTGTCTCTGAAAACGTTTGCAGCTAAGCCATTCCTTGTATATTGTAATAGCATTTCTCTGCCAGTCCTTCCATGAACGGTCTTATGTGTCTGTCAAATGGTAATAATCTCAGTTGTGATCCTGTTGCAAGTCATTCCTTCCCCTGTTGTTTGTGTAATAAAGGCATCGACTTAACTCTCGCTCTCGGCTGGTATTTACACATGTAAATGCATCAAAGCTGAGTACAAATTTAAGTCATGGACACTGCAGTTAGACGTTTAATTGACCTAAATTATTCCTATTTGAAGTAATATTTATGCCTTGAAAAGCTACAAGGACTTGTGGTCTGAGGGGTTGCGGAATATATTTTCTTACTGGTATTGGCTAAGAAGACTCCTTTGCATTTCTTATTTTACTTAGAAACTAGATCTTATTGGAGGAATTCTTTGCATTTCTTGGTTTACTTAGAAACTAGATTGTTGGACAACCCATGACTAACAGAGTTTCTTTTACCTTTCAGATCGTAGACTACAATGGTGGACGAACACTTGAAGATCTAGCAAAATTCATCGAATCTGATGGCAAGGCTGTCGAGACTACTGAAGAAGCTGCCCCAGAAGAGGAAGGCGAGGTGCCAGAAGAAGGCACAGCTGAGGAGGAAGAGGGCACGGAGGAAGCCGGAGAACCCAAGGATGAATTGTAGATTGATAGACAATTGTCAAAATTTAGCGCCATTTCATGCTCCTATGTCTTTTGAACTTTTCTAACAAGAGATGGGAGTATTGTTTTATTGATGCGGGTCCATCCCGGCACGACAGATTTGCTATTTAAAAATGCCATTCTAGACAATTCCCACCTTGGTTGGTTGTTGCGTCAGTGTAATGCACGTATATACAAGCTTGTTCCATGAAAGCAATGTTTATAAATCTGTTAGTTTTATTGTTTGTAGAATGTGTTGCAATGTGAATGATGGAATTCCAGTCACGAAACTTTAACTTGTTGTTGAGTTGTTGGCTGCCGCGCGCAAAGGAGGGAACATGTTTTTATTTTATTGTGAAGATATGTTAAAAGATGACGTTTTCAGTAGTTCCTCCCACCCCGTCGAATCGGGCAGACTCCCTTCTTTGTTGTAAAATCCAAGGTGATAAAAACTATAGATTACAATTGAATTTGTATTCCCAGACAAATGTAGGTTGAATAAATAACAGTCAAAACAAGTACGAGGTAGCTACCCTACATTTAGAACAAGGTTTAGAAGACAATTAATTTTCCTTGCTGGATGAAATGGAAATGAATGGACAATAACATAAATAATTAAATAATTTGATCATCAATTGAGAATTTTGAGATGTAAATTAAGATGCAATACTAGCCAAAACGGAATCCAAGTGCCTCGATAATAAACTTTGTGTAGCGTCGTTTTGGGCGCTGTTAATTAATGTCAATGGCATCAACATACATACTGGACTTAAGTGTCACTTCCATTGTACGTCATCAGAGACAGTAGCACCAATAAGAGGCAGCTTAGCGGACAGCGGTTGCTTTCCCGCCTCTTTTACTCAAAAAACGCGCGAAGTACAATCTTAAACATGGCCTCCTAGCAAGGACGAAGAAACGCAGTTTGCGTATTTGAACGTGAAGTCGTTACATAAATCAACTTCTGGAGCTATTAATTTATACTCCTGTTGTTGGTAAATTATTAGCTGTAAAGATGTCGACTGTGGAGGTGAGATTAGTGTTTTAAAACCCTGCGGGGCAAGGCGCCAACTTAGCCTGTACTTTCACGCTTTTGTTTACAAACTTTGTGGCATCTTCAAACATTGCTCTCCAGGCAGATAGCCTCCTATCATATTCATAAACAGTTGAATCTTATATTTTGTGTGTTAATTTTGAAGAAAAATGGATTTAACAACAGTGTTTATTATTTTCATCCTCTCTCGAAAGAACTGCCTCCTGAAGAGTCTACCTAATTTACCTAAAGTTTGTAGTAACCTTGTTTCAGTCTAGTATAACCTACAATTTCCTTTTGGAAACAAACTTAGTAATCCCTTTACTGCTAGGCATGTATCATCATGATTTTAGTTTCGGTTTCTTGCTATCCAATACCCAGAGTTTTCTTCTCAGTTCTGTTTAGCTTTTCAGGAGCATAGAGAGAGATTACCTTAGTGGAAAGTTCGTTTTTCGTACGCTGAAGATTGCGCCAGGCAGAGCTGTTCCAAGCCTGTGCCATGCCAAAGTACGGAATTTTTAGCAGCGTTCAGTACCAACTACTCAAATCTCCTGCGCCGCTGTGCGCCAGTTACTGGCGCAGGACCTCTGCTCCACGCGGAAGATAATCGGCGTAACATACATGTTTTCCACAGGGGGAGAGATAGAGGAGAGAGAGAGATAGAGTTTTGTTTCTGACATATAAACAAATTAATACAGGGTGAATAAGACTATTACAAACAACAAATTTACAATATGTAAGCACATGATCAACTTAGCATTTGTTTCTTGGTGTCATAGGCCTAGGGCTTAAGAGTAACCCAGTTCAAATGACTCATTTATGTTCTGTATTGTATAATATTCAAATAACAAGGTAACTGTTAAAAGTGAGGCGCAAATCAGTTGCAAAATCCCTCAAAACTCTCATGTACTCATTCTAAACATCGCTAAAAATGTCTTGAAGAAATGAGAGAGAAAACTGGAATATATACTGAATAACTCCAGACAAGTAAACAAATCTTCAAACAGGAAAATGTTTGAAGAAAACTCAGAAAACTCAAAAATATAAAAAATCTGTGAAGAAAAAGTCCATAGACTCTTCACAAAATTTCCTTGAAGATTGCAGAGACGAATGTCTTACAGTTTATGCAGATAAGCCAAGGGACAACTCATTCACAGGAGACTACATTCGTTGTATACCACCTGGTAGTTTAATTAATGCAATAATATTGTATTATTGGAAGAATGCCATTATACAAGCCAGGATCCTGGTGGCCTGGCTCCCTAAAGACTAACAGATAAATTGCAAAGCTGGATTGACAAAATCTTCACGTATAAACTAACTGTAAGTCAGATAAATAAAACGGAGATGTGACTTGAATAAAGAGTACCGACAATTCAAACTGCAAATGCTAATGTTTCTTTTTATACTGATCTAAACGAGCCGCACAAGACATTTATATAAATAATATCAAAACGAGGCCTCAGCGCTAATAGACTTAACCCCTGTCCTGCCTGTAGAACTATTTAAATGAAGACTTGAAGTAGCTTCACCAATTGCTGATTGGTTGCTTGCTAAGGACTATCTATCTGATTGGTTATGTGTTGCTACTTTTGACCTGTTTCGAAAACGTGTATACACATCAATAGCAGGACAAGGGTTAATAACAAAATTCCTTGAGTGACACATTGTTGGGATTAAAAGGTGACTTATGCGTCCTGAGAACGCCGTCCTCATTGACTGGATCTATTGCTTTGGATTAGATCTTAACATAGGAAAATTGTAGTAGCTACAGAATGCATCTGTTTTAGGGTTTAATGTAATGTAATGTATGTAATCTTTCTGGTGGGTCTATTTTCATGCCAATAATCCTCATAAAAATTATTGTCATCCGATCCTGTCATCCTGATCAGATATTTTCTTTTTTAGCCAATGGAGACTTGTCATGCTGGAGATGCAAAGACATTGCTTTCGTTTTTCAAACCCAGATGTCCAATGGACATTAAATGCCAAAATGCACACGAGGATAACAGGAAGGAATCTGTTGCCACTAATCCTAAACCCAAAGTGAAACCTTCATGGCGTCTTTCATTCAACTTGAAGGAAACTAACTCAAGCCATGCAAACTCTTCACACGGGAAAGAAAGCTCGCATGTTGTGAAATGCACAGCAAATGATGTTCCACCAGCGGGTGCTGCAAGTGGTGACTGTATTACCCCCAATGCTGCCAAAGAAGTTTCTTTTGTGAAAGTAGTAAATGCTACGAAATCTGATTCTGTTGAAGTCATAGATTCTCCTTCTGAGGAAAGGCAGACAATGGTCATTGTTGATGATGATTCCGTAGGTGCAATTGACCCTTCTGTCGAGCATCTTGTTTCCGTGACAACGTCAACAAAGAAAGCAATGCATTCCACCACAGAAGCATCAAACGATTGTTCAGTTAGTCGAGAATTTCCAGTTGCGGCTATGGTTCATTCTCAAGAAGCTAATTGTACTTTGACCATTGATTCCACCACGAAAACCAAGAACTTGACAGTTATAGAAGATTGCTCAATTGTTGAAGAAATTCCATCTGTTGATGTACTTAGCTGTGAAGAAAGCAATTCGACTGCAACAATACGTGATCCGACTACGGATGATGAGAGTGTGATTGTTGTTGACGATTGTTCTATTGTTGAAGAAATTCCGCCTGTTCAGGTTGTTACCTCGAAAAAAACAAACTCCACCGATAAAGATGAGAGCGTGGTAGTTGTGGACGGTGCTGTACCTGCTACGAGTAGACCCAGTGTGGAGCTGAAGGATACCAAAAGAACTCGTTCTGTTGATTCGGTCAATGCTACAACTGCCAACCATGATGTGGCTGTTGATGGTGCTTGCAGTGTTGCTGGAGCTTCTATGCAACTAATGGAGTTCAAAGAGCAAGCCTCGCAGGAGAAGTCCAATAACATTTGCATTGAAAGTACTGACTTTCCCAATAATAAAGAAAAAACTAACAAGAAAGAAATACCTGAGGAATCTGATTCTACTGCAGACTTAAAAAGTAAAGCAAGTGACTCTCCTGATGACTCTAGAATAGAATCAACACCTCTCTTGGACTGTAAGTCTAACGTTTGCATTGCAGTGATGTTTTAGGTAGTTTCTAATCTTTTTAATGCAGTTTATTTTTTTTGGAAAACTTCAGCTGACAACTGGGTGGGGTTCGGTTAGTATGTAAATCTATATGTCACAATGTCTTTGTTTAGTCATATGAGTGTATTATATTATACTGCTGCTCACCTATCCACAACTCATAGAAAACAATGTTGTGGCGATGAGCCAGATCAACCGAATCAGCTCTGTGAATAAGCCTTATAGCTTACCCAGGGCCTGATTATCTCCACCCCCCAAAAATCAAAATTCTAACTGCCTTTCTGGTACCTGAGGCTACAGCCCCATTTTCTGTAATCCGGCCCATGGCGTACCTGATGTTCTGAATAAATAAGGATGATAATAGGGATCTGAGCAGAAGCATTGAGATTGGCAGCTAATCGAAAGCTCTGGGCTCATTTTCCCGTTTTAATGATTTGATTGATTTTTGATGAGTTTGTTGATCACCAGTGGCTTGTCGTATGACAGAGTAGGAGACAAGAGACGAGACGCTGTGCTCAATCAATGTTAAAACTTAAACTTCAAACAAGCAGCATCGGTTTATATATACAAGACTTGCATAATTAGCTGGTGCATAATTAACGAATGAATGGATACAGGCTAGATAACAATAGAATGAGAATACATTATGCAAATAAGAAGAATAACTAAAGTGCCTACGAACGTAGCCTCGTGTTAGCATTATACGGAAAAGGAAACGAGGCTAACAGATGAACGACATGCTGTGGAGATGACATCACACAACATGGCTTCCATAGATAATGACTTGTAGTTCTTTTATTGTGAATTCTATTTCTCTAACTCTGTTCTGCATTACAGATCATCAGAACGACGCTCTTTTCTCAGAGGTAAAAAGTAAAACTTCTTTTTAATGACAATTGTTGGAGATTAAAGAATATGTTGTATAACTCACATTGCCATTCACATGTACAGTATCATATTTGCCACACCTACTATCTGACCACACCTATTTGGGTTGTATATTAACCCTTGTCCTGCTTACAAAACTAGTTAAATGAAGACTTGAAGTCGCTTAATTGATTGCTGATTGGTTGATCGCTAGGGACTAACTATGTGATTGGTTATATGTTGCTACTTTTGAATTGTTTCGAAAACGTGTACACACGTCAATAGCAGGACAAGAGTTAATAACAGTGCTCAACAATAACACATACCGGTAAATAGGTTCCAAATCAAATTTCTGCACAATGGTAGTGAATTTATATCTTAACCTTGTTCAAAATAGATTATTTGAAGTGACATTTGTCGTCAAATCTACCAATCAGTAGCGTTTCATGAAATATTAGTTTGATCATGCAATTAGCAGTTACAGATAAGCAATATCATCTTTTATCATTATTGAGATAATCATTTATATCGAAAATAGCAAATTTATTATTTTGATTTAATTTTTGTCAAAAATTAACACGTGTACATTTTGCAAATGTCAAGTGCATTATCATTATGATAAAGATAGTCTTAACAATTTTTATAATTATTATTATCATTATTCTTAATCATCATCAGAAAAACCGAAAAGGAAATAAGATTATCCTATAAACACAGGATGTTCTTTGTAGTTTGCTACCGTTGTTATTTGTGCCATCCACTGTTGCAATCTGTTGACATGTGCAACTCGTCCAACATCTGATGCTTATGAATTTGAGATTCACCACAGTGAAACCTGTCTATAATGGTCATCTTTGGGACATGAGGAAAATGACCTTTATAGACAGGTGGCCTTTCTGTCCAGGTGGATTTCTATAGAAAGTGTCATTTTGGGGCTATGAAGAGTGGCCTTTATACACAGGTGGCTGCTCTATATAGGTGGTCGCTAATACAGGTTTGACAGCACATCATAGCAGTTTCTTGAATATCTTATGTCATGTTTGAGTGGATAGCGGCATTGAGGAAGGAGACACAGGATTGCAAGTGGCAAATAGGGCAAGCCCAATTGCTTATAATTAGATTGAACATATACTTGTCAATTACAATAATGTATGTGGATAATTAGAATGGCGTATGTGGATAATAAACATAATTAACTATACACAACACCACACCAAATCAATGAACATAACCTTTAATTGGACTTTACGTGTCTTTCTGGCTAGTATGTGTGGCTGCCAGTCTGGCATCCTAGGTTCAACTCCGGACAAGGTCAATTCGTCTATTCCTTGTGTCTTACATGGTTTTAATTGTTAAGAGGCTCAATGGAGTAAGGTATTGGCTTATTGGATTGCCCTCATTCAAAAATTAGCATTTACATTGCAAACTATTTTCTGATTGTAGTCCGAATACTGTTTTTCAGAAATGTATACCCTCGACTCTTTATATGCTCGGAACTAAGGTATAGTCAAACCTGTATTAGCGGTCACCTCTATAGAGCAGCCACCTCTATATAAGGGCCACTCTTCATAGCCCCAAAATGACACTTGCTATAGAAATCCACCTGTCTGTAAAGGTCAGTTTTCTCAGGTCCCAAAGGTGACCGTTATAGACAGGTTTCACTGTATCCTCCAAATTGATATTAATGGCATGCGTGTTTATGTTGAAGGTGTCACCTGCTTTGAACAACAGGAGAAGTTTGATTGTCAGCTTGTTGAAACTTGCCGTTGAAAACCCAGAGATGGATGTCATGCCAAAATTCCTAAACATTCTTCAAACTCAGAAAGACTTGCACGCAAAAGGTAATTGCCGACAGTTGTTGGCCAAGTTTTGGATTATTCCTGTTTATTACCATGTATAAGGAGACGGCCAATTTTTGCCTTAAATCTGTGGTTTTTCACATTTAATGTTCTTTTGCATTAAAAAGTCGAGAAGATATATGATGCAACTGGCTGTTTGACTTGATATTGGAAGTAACAGTGTTACACAGCCTGATCGTGCGTTTTAATTTGCATTGACTGGTATCCGCCAAAGACATCATCAGTCTACAACTCTACAGTCTCTGTTGGTTGTGTTTTGTGTTGTTTTTCGCGATGATTTACCCAGTGTTGAAGTAGAGAAGGACCAGGCGCAATGAGTGTTAAGCAGAAAGCTGATTAATTATGAAAACTATGATAAATATACTACATGAATAAAACGCTAGTATGAATGCGAGGCTCCCCGCTCTGGTCCAGGACAGCCTTTTATAGACAGGTGGCTGCTTTATAAAGGTGGTCGCTAATACAGATTTGACTGTCTAGTCAAAACTATTCTGAGTCACTTACTCAATGTTTCTGTTTTATTCCAACAGCTTTGCTACGATCCCAGCAAGCAGAAGAGGCAATTGGTATTGTTTGGTCACAAGACAAGTGCCGACAAGAAGTCGCAGCACATGAAAAACCATCTTCAGGGAGAAACATTCTGACCATGTTCAACAAATGTAATGCAAGATCCCCTGCATCTGTTTCAAGCAAAGCAGACAAAAAACCATCTTCAAATATTCAGCGATTCTTCAAGCCAGTAATCAACCTAGAGGAGAAAGATAATTCTAATCCGGACAAGGCTCAGATTGATTGCGACATTGAGATTGCTCCTTCCAATTCAACAAATAAGAGAAAACGAGAGACTGTCGCTGCCGTAGGTGGCCGTCGATCGAAGCGTTTGCAACACAAAGAAAAGGCTAGCTTGGAGGAAAAATCGTCCGATGATGAAAAAGATTGCATTGAAGTAATACCAGCCTGTAACGACATTGAGAAACCAAGCAGCAAAAAGACTGCTGTGCTTTGCGATGAAAAGAAGACAAAGGAACATAAGGAAGCTAGTACCGGTAGATCAATTGCTGAGAAAATCAAACGACCCACAGAGAATAAAGCACATGCAAAAGTCTACAATTCTTTGATGTGGACCGATAAATACGCACCCGCATCTTCCAAAGATATCATTGGTAATGATGCATCGATCCTTGAACTGTTCACATGGTTGTCGTCATGGAAACACCAACACCAAAAGATTATTAGAAAGATAACATCACAGCATTCTAGAAGGTGAGAAGCTCGGATCTCGCAATATAAATTCTGTTTTCAGCATTCTATCGATATAGGATGTTAAGAATGATTTTTTCGTTCAATTTAATTCACATTTGCAAATAGAGAATAAAGAAATTCATGATTAAATTGACAATTAAACATCAATGCGAATTTATCAAATAATGGCTGCTGATGTAGCACTTACATAATGCCGTTTTTAAAATGTTTACAGAATTTTGTCAACTTGGCCGATTTGATTTCCTGCTTAAAGGCAATATAAGATGTACAACATACATTCGAACCTGTATTAGCAGCCTTCTCTATAGAGCAGCCACGGGTGTATAAAGGCCACTCTTCATACCCCCAAAATGTTGCTTTCTATAGAAATTAACCTGGACAGAAAGGCCACCTGTCTATAAAGGTCTTTTAACTCAGATCCCAAAGGTGACCATCATAGACAGGTTTCACTGTAGAAGCTTATCAGGCAGAGAGTTCTAGGATAAAAAATTCAAAGTGATTAATCGGCGTTGCTAGTCCTTTATGAGAGACAGAGGTTGGTAATATGTTGTGAGGTGCAATCTGTGGTGTTGTGTCCTTACAATGAGTAACTTGTAGTCATCAATTACGACTAGCTTCACTCACAGTCCAACTCACACTGATGTATTCTGAGATATAAACAAATCCCCCTCGGCTTATTAGCACTCAGTACAATTGACATGAAGACAGCATATACTGCATTTCCAACAGGCTTACTTGAGGCCAAAGAGGCCTACCCCGCATGAGGTTCTCAAATCATTTTTCAGCATGCATGACATATGTTGTTAATTTTGTCTCCTCTAGATTGTTTACGTATTAAAATTTGTTTCTTTTCAGTCATTATTTTGAGCATTTCGATAGATGTTGCAAGATGGATGATGAGATTCATTCAATAGAGATTAATGAAGGTTTATTGTCTTAAATCTTCAGGCAGTCCTTTACCAAATGTTGTTGCTTATCCTGCAGATCCAAAAAGAGACGTGTTATTGACAGTGACGATGACAGTGATGACAGTGATGATGACGAAGATGATGGCGACCTTCTCTGTAATACAGTGTTGCTGACGGGAGACACAGGGAGAGGTATAACCTCGTCGCTGCTAGCTTGTGCACAAGAGCTGGATTTCAAGGTGTGTGTTGTCATCAGTCTGTGTTTTACTGACACTCAAAGAACTCTCAAAAATCAATACATATGGCGATAAGACATGTCAAATACAGTGAAACCTGTGTAATGGTCACCTTTGGGACCTTAGGAAAATGACCTTTATAGACAGGTGGTCTTTCTGTGCAGGTTGGTTTATTTCTGTAGAAAGTGTCATGTTAAGGTTATGAAGAGTGGCCTTTATACAGAGATGGCTGGTCTATAGAGATGGCCGATAATACAGGTTTGACTGTGTAGTGATCTTTGATATGAAGTTTTCTAGAGTTGGATAACTATTGACAAGCATGACGCATTGACATGATGTTGATTGCCAACAAACAAAATGTTGTTATTGTTGTGCAACGGGGCGTTGACTACAATCTTCTGTTGTTAATACATGACGGTCCCGAAGTTTATGTGCGTCTTGTGTCCAAGGAGTTCTGCAGAACTGGGTGACGTGTATGTCTGTGGTGTCAAACGAAGTGTCAAGTGTTGTGACGTCACTTTGTCATATACGTTACATGTTGGATTGTTCTGGTGTCAACATGAGTCAGCGGTAGTTTGTATAGTCATGCGTTGTAAATATATTGTGTTGTGCTTTGTCGAATGAAAAGTAGTGTGCTCAAAGTTCTTGGTGAGGAGCCACTCGCAATGTTATCGTCTCTGTCTCCCTCGCACTGAACCATCGACTTACAGTTTAAAAATTAAACATGGCAATTATTGGAGCTTAGATTTTGTTGTTGACCTACAGGTTTTGGAACTAAATGCTTCCTCGTGTCGTTCTGGTAAAGAAATTTATCAATATTTTGGCGAAGCGCTTCAAAGTCATCAGGTGAAGCATAAACTCAGTGATTCGAACGCATCGACAGCACAAACCTCAAGCAAATCATTGCCGAATGCCAAAGGGTCAGTTGCTTCATTTTTCCAACAACCGCATCAAAGTAAGACTGATTGTCCAGCTAGCAGCTCTCCGCAGCGCAAACGACCGGCGTCTCACATGATGTCCTACAGTGACACAATGTCACTCATTCTTCTGGAGCAGGTTTGTGTTTTGATCTAAATTTATTTTTAATGTATTTTCGTCAGTGTTAGGCCCGACAAATCAACTGTTTGTTGCAATCGACTGTCACTCAATAGTACTTAACTTGATCTGATTTAATAGGGTTTGAAATGAAATTTAAGTTCAATGTTGTTGTCAGTGATTAAAATTAAACCCTTCCACAATCTCAATGTATGTTTCAAAAATTAATTACAAATAGAAACTGACTTCTTGTGATTTATTGCCTTAGCTGTTGACCTTTGTTTGTTGTTTACACTTTACTGTGACTGGTCTCCTTTGTTGAGATGTCTGTCAGAAAGACATCTGGATTTGCATCTTGTTTGTCTGTTTCCTAGGCCGATTGCGTCTTTGACGATTCAGATCGAGGTTTTTGGCAAGCTGTCAACGATTTGAGAAGTGAAGCGAAGCGACCTATCATACTCACAGCCAATGGTATGTCATTGATATTTTCTGTTGCTTGTTTGAAATAGAGCTCTTTGTGCGCTGTCAGAATTCCTTGCAAGTGTTAAGAATGGAGGTGTATTGAAAGTCAGAGGGTAGCAGTGGAAGGCCAGTAAGCTGTAGGTGGGGCCTCCTCTCTGCCCTACCCCCTTTCGTTGGGGACCATCAATCCCCTCAACGGAAAGGAGAATAAATATGAATAAATCTATTAACAAATTACAGTATTAACAAAAAGACATTAAGCCCGATGGGAGGAACAGTCCTGTATGAGGGAAATGCTTGGTGCTAAGATTAGGATAAAGCTCTTTTCATTTAAAATTGCCATCGACAAAACTCTTTGTTTATCTACAGATGTTTTTTGCGGTAACATTTTGTTGACCTTTGTCTCTCTTTATCTTTTTTGAACGCAGATCCAGCAATTGCTGGAAAGTTTGAAGGAACAGAATTTGTTCACATCCACATTGGCCGTCCGAATTGTCCTTCCGATCAAGCCATTGCTGCTTTGCAAGTGATGTGCCTAATTGAGCGTGCTTATGTATCACAACAGGCCATGACAGCGCTGCTCATTTCTGTTAATTACGACATTCGACAAGCAATTACTCTCCTTCAATACCACTGTGAATCCCAGAAAGTGCCTTTGCATTTATCCAAACTGGTTTCTTGCCAACCGGTGAGTGATCAGTTGCTCGAGAAGGTCAAAGAGGATGGGGTTGTCTTTACAAAGAAGAATGTTTTTGATAAGAACGGCAGCAGCTTGTTGCCGAAGCAACTGAGTACGGATGGCAGTGTTAACAGTCAAGAGGAAAACGAAGAGGATCATCGCCTATTTGCTCATGACATGCTCATCGATGACAAATCAACTGAAGTCCAAGGTCACATTAAAACCAACCAAGACATCGTTATTTATAGACAGGTGAGTTTCTTACTGTGGCAGCTGCCCAATCCGCCAGGTGCAGTCCTAATGCATTTCGGTATACAGTGGATTCTGCCTAATTCAAATATCTCTATTTTGAACTTTAGACGAATTTCCTCTAATTCAAAGGAATAAATACTAGTCGTAATTTGAACTTTCTAATTCAAATATTCGCGTAATTCGAAGCGTAAAATCTGCCCGTGGGGCTATTCTACATCTTCTAATTCTAAGTTATATCAATAGCAGCATCATTATTTTGCCATATTTCTTTGTCTATGCTTCATTTCTGCGTTTTATTCATCCAAGTAACATGTAAAATATAAATATGGTGTCAGATTGCTTTTGTAGTCAAAACAATTAGCCAATCCTGGAAAGATGTGAATAGAATGGGAATATCAATTTACACCTTCTTCATTTCCATATTTAGGTTCTATTGTTTTGGTCCTATTGTTCAGTGTAAGTCTATTGTTCTCTGTGGTTTTCTAATGCGAAGTTTGCATAGTTCGAAGTATATTTTTTGGTCCATTGGCACTTTGAATTAAGCGGATTCCACTGTACAGTCAAACCTGTATTAGCGGCCACCTCTATGACGCATCCACCTGTGTATAAGGTCACTCTTCATAGCCCCAAAATGACATTTTCGATAGAAATCAACCTGGACAGAGAGGCCACCTGTCTATAAAGGTCATTTTGCTCAGGTCCCAAAGTGACCATTATAAACAGGTAATGCTGTATGAGTGACCTGACCTCTGCCACAGGTCGAAGCACCAGGATATAACTTTGTTTAAAACACATTCAACCATACTCTATCTGATGATGGTCAATTTCAATGATTGTTCTTGGCCGTCAAAATTGCCGATTCCAACTCAAAATGCCTGAAAGCACTTGCATTCGAAATGCACTTATCACTGCGCTTCGTCAATTGTAAAATTTGTAAAGATGATGGAACTGAGAACATGTTTGTAAGACAGATATGATGCTATGATCCTATCCAACAATCTTAAGTTAGGAGGTATGGCCGAGATCTATTTACACGTGATGGGTATTGTAGTTGATATGCTTGTTATCAAACCCTCCTTTCGTACTGCTATTTCAACTCCCCTTAAGATTCTTCGCATAATATAATTATTTGTTATTTTGTGTATATGTCTGTTATCCAAGCAATGTCAGTATTTGCAATTTTCATTGTTTAAAGGTGTAAAGTTTTGATTTTTTTAAAATTGTATTTCTCTGTGGAATTTTTCCCCTACTTGAATTATGTCGTCTTTCTACTTCAAAACAAGACTAGAAAATCTATTTTTGTTGGAAACCGAGAAAGTTGATCGCAGAAAAACTCAAGTAAGTTGTGGGGGTAGAACTGATGAACCCTGGATTGCTTGTCCATTGCTCTACCGTTGAGCTAGATGCATCCTCGTTAGTCTGCACGAACAATCTCCTTTTATATCAGGGAGTGAGTCTCGTTATGACGACGTACACCAGCCTTGGTAACACGACCCACGTTTCCTTTTACTAATCACCGCAAGTTGCTTTGCAGAGTGTTAGCATAAGCCATACAGTCCAACATATTTTTGCCATTTTATAAAACTTGTTAATGGCTGCATGCAAGTGGAATTGTTTGCCTTTGTTTGTCTGCTACAGATGATGGCAATTATATTAATCATTTATTTTGGAATTTGTTGATAGATTGTGAGAGAACAGATGACTTGTGCAAAAGACCAACGCTTGCATCACTCTTTCGTAAAACAACGTAAAACAGGTTGGCCAACAGGTTGAAACTACAAGCTGACTTTCTAACCACCTGTCTTAAGGGACCACCTTTCTTAAGAGACCACCTGTCTTAAGGGACCACCTGTCTTAAGAGACCACCTATTTTAAGGGCCACCTGTTTCAAGAGACCACCTGTCTTAAGTGAACACCTACTTTAAGATACCACATGTCTTAAATAAACACCTGTGAACACCTGTGCCAAACGACCACTGTTCGCTGGTCCCTTGGACGGTCTCACTTAAGACAGGCTAGACTGTCTGTTTAACAGTTTACCGAATTGGATATACATTTATTTAGGTGACTTCTTGAATTCATATTGGGTTTATTTAAGTATGTAATTTTCTGAATGAAAAAACTGATACTCTCAATAACTTATTGTGATGACAATTCTTGGGAATATTTGTGTGAGTTAACGTATTCATTGAAGGTTGCTATGACAAGTTCACCATGTCTTTTGTAGTTTTGTTGACAAAACTGTCTTCATTCAATGACCAGCCGTGATAAATGAAAAATTGTTCTTTAGCAAAGGTAGTTGCTCAATACAGGTTAATTGTATTGTTTGAAACTTCAAAGGGCCACTTGTAAGTGGTGACTTAAGACAGACGGTGACTTAAAACAGGTGGTATTTCGGACTAGTTGAACCGTACTGTATATAACCGTGCCTAAATTGATCCCATGGACAAGCCAACTCTCAGTTTTCTGCATTAAATCAAGCATTTTAACACACTGATGCACTTTAAAATAGCACTTATATAAGGCAAGATAGCCTTTTTAGACAGATCATTTGGCGCTAGAAATTCGGCTTATACATTGAAATGTAATATGGTGTATTATTGGACAAAACAGTTGGATGGCATTTGGGAACTTTCACAATTCTTTATATGTCATTTGAGTCTTTTGAGATGTTTAAGATGTTTGAGGTTTCTTTGATTTTAGAATTTAATTCCTTGGATTGCTTGAGCTATGCTCTCGACGAACGAGTTCATCTGGACTCATCGAAGATGCACCAAGGCAATGCTACCGATTGCCACAAACAACTCTGGCAGACTGATCTCAGAGACAGTTTGATTGAAGAATGTAGCATGCTTAGCTACAGTTCTAATGACAAGTTCATCGAACAGGAGTTTCAATACATTGAAACACAAAATAAGGCTCTACTCAATGAAGTGCATATAGAATGTGGTTTGAAGCTTGAAGATCCATTTGATAAGGCACCAACAATCGATAGGTGAGTTACCGTTGTTGTTGCTGTGAAAGTTGCTGTAGTATTCTCGGAAAGCAACTGAACAACAAATGATTGCTAAGATTTGTAAAGAACTGGAAACATTTGTTTCTGAGGTGCATGCACTTCACAATCAACTCTTAAGACCAACCACCAAGACAAACTAATTGAATTGAATTTAAGACTAGATTTCAGACAAGGACAAATACAGTTATCGTTAAAATATAGTCTACGGAATACCAAGTTGATCATTTTTGTTTGTTTGTTTGTTTGTTTGTTTCTTTCTTTTTGTATTGATTTGTTTTGTTCATAACTTTGTTCATAGCTTCATAGCATGTTTCAGTCTTCTGCTTTGCAATATGACTTACGTTAATATCAAGAATTATGCTTGGACAGGCCACCTCACTTCAGTCCTGAGCTACTTTGCCAAGTAAATGGAGCAGCAATTCTGAGCAATTCGATTTGTGTAACTGTGTGCAGTTGTAGATGCCTTGCTGTTTCAAGTAGTTTTATTATCCAGAGTAAATCTAAAATGTTGACGTGATGGGAAAAGTATTTCACGGGAGCACAAGGTTACAGCATAGAAATAATGTGACAATATGATTGCAAAGTAAAACTCATTCTGCGTTCAAGCTGCTGGTCTCTACAACCATCTTCTAGCCTCTCATCACGAGATTTTAATCACTGCCAAAAAGTCAAATTTTAGCAAATCCAACCAACAAATTGATCTGTGTTCCCTTTTAGACTCCTTCCTTTAACATATCATGTACATAATTTTTAGCAATATCTATTTAATTCTGTATATAGTTAATTGCGCGCCATTCTGTGAAACGTACCCCAGAGGTAACTGTAAAATGCACATGTATATTACGGTAGAATGTGAGGATAAATAAATATAATGATGATGATGATAATGATGATGATGATGATGATGATGATGATGAAGTAGCCAATCAGGGCCCGACGACACTTCATCATAGTTTTGAATTATATCGATATACATTCTAAGTAGATTTTATGATACATTTATGTTTCTTCTTGCAGGTCATTCATTTTGGACGTTATGAACAAAGTCGATCTCCGTTACTCTTTAAATCACTGTTGCCTTGTGCAAGACCTAGTTCCAGTATTGAGAACGTTTTGCTGTGCTGAGCTTCAAAGGAAAGAAACTCAGTTTAAACGTAGCCGACGGTAAGTTTTATGTATGATCTGTGTTTCATGATGTGAATTTCTATATTTCTGTAGCTAAGTAACATTGCTGGACTGATCAACCACACAACAATGAAGTTGTTACAGGGTAGCATAAATTCACTACATCTTCGGTGGCATCCGTGATTGAAAAGTAGGTAATACATTGCCTTATGCTTTGTTTTAGAGCAGGGAAATATCTGTTAAGGTTTGGGCTTGTCCTCTAGATCAAATGATGTAGAACGTTTGTCTTTGTGAGATTACTTGTGTAGTTATGTCGTTTCTGGTAATTCGTTTAAATTGTAGCACCGCGAGAAAGTCATTCCGTAAATAATGTTGTATATTTGTCCGTCGACGGGTAATTACATACTTTATTTAACTTTATCACAGAAGTGTTTATTTGATATTTCTGTGTTTCTGTTATCTATGTTGCAGTGGTAATATTTATATGCTTCTAGTGTCGGTGTGGTCTAGCGGCTAGTATGTGTGGCTGCCAGTCAGATGTCCTGAGTTGGACTCCCAGCCCAGCCGACACATAATTATATTCGTTTTAATTTTCGAGGGCCTCAGGGAAGAGAAGCGTTTGGCTTATTGGGTTACCCCCGTTAAAATAAAGTGACATTTACATTTGACATTTGTTTAATACGTTATCAAACCCTGTTAACTACTTGACAAAGCTCAGTTCCAATACATGTTGGTATATCATTGAGTTTGACCTCTGTCAAATGGGATGGAATCAAAAAATGTTTTGATTTTATCTGCAGTCAACCCTACTCTTTATATTTGTCAATTTCGTTGATTGTTCTCGGCTGTCAAAGTTATTAATTACAGCTGAAAATCACGTGCCTGAAAACTCTTGCATTCCGACATGCATCAGCATTGCGCTTCGTCAATTTTAGCATAATTAATTATGACACATAATTAGCATAATTATGTTAATTATTGTGATTTATTTTAGGTTTCTTCATTACCTGGACAACATTTCATTATTCCTTGAAGATGATCTCATGCAATGTTTAATGGAATCAAAATTATCTTATTGATTTCTGAAGATCAACAACATAATTGCTTCGTGGACTACATACTTGAGAAATATTCATTGCCGTTTGTAAAATGCAACTATTGACTGTAAATTCAACATACTTGCTAGATGACAATTGCCGCTGAATTACATCGATAGGTAGAATTTAATTGTTCTCATATCCTTCTGCTAATTTCATCTTAATTTGTATTATAATGTGAATGCAATGAAACCAGAGTTGATGGAAACATAATTTTTCCAAGTCAATCGAATTTTGAGTCTTCATTTTTGTTGCTTATATTATTAGAAACTGTGAATTTTTATGACAGAAATTATCTCAAGTTTGCTGGACTGCAACTAAAACCTGCTTCACATTTCGATCGGGACTTACCGGCGCTCTAGATGGAAACCGTCCACCGCCGGTGCTCTCCTAAAAATCAAACATGTTTGATTTGCCGGGGATCACTGGCGGTAAATCAATCCCACTACGCACTGTAGTACACTGAAAACATATTTTCTAGCCAAGAATTGTTTTCCTCTTTCAAGTATCAATTTCTTAAACCAAGACTTAGTCTGTTGAAGAACAATAGCAATATTCATATTTGGCTTAGTAAGTTATGGCTTACAGCGTGGACAAGTATTTATCTACCAGATTTGAGAACAATATTTCTTGAAATGAGAAATTTTGCTCTTAAAATGGAAACCATATTTTTGCAGTGTATCTAGGTCCTAGGCTATCTCCGCAGTTTCCAAAACGTGCCACTTCAATCTTCAACAGTTGCATTTGCTTCCACGCGTTTGTCGATGATTTGGCAAGTTATCATTTATTTCGTAGACTAACCCGCTTCAATATTAAGATTGAAACTGACTATGATCAGCGAAAACCAAGCACCGGCTGCTCCCAATCGAAATGCCAACGTTTTAACGTTTACCCGCTACATGAAACGTATTTAAAATCGGATTTAATTGTCCAGAGTTGGTTTTCGTTATTTCTAAATGGGCTCACTCGTCTTGACTCTTCTGTAGGTAACTTATAAGAGCAGGCGGGAGCAAATAAAAAATTTCAAAACAATATCTCGGATGTATGATAATGTTTGCTGTAGGACAACATGGCTTTTCGAAAACTCCGAGATTGTACCCCCCCCTCCCCTTTAGGGGCCAAGAACCTTCTATTTTATGCATACATCCGTAATTCATAGTGTTATTGTTGTCAGAAACAACAATAGAATCAAAAGGCTACGAAGGACCACTTCCAAGTTAGCTACACATGATCAGAGGCTGATTGGAATCGTGACGTCATAATAAGTTTGCGTCGTCTTCAAAGTTTCATTTTGCGGAGTAGTTCGCGAGACGATTGTTTTGATCGTTGGAAGATAGCGTTACTCAATGAGAGATTACTGAGTTGTAAAGATGTCGGAAGACTATCGTGGTCTGCCGTGGGTTAAACCGTGATCCGAGATAGTAAGCAGATTTGCATGGTGAACAGTGGGATTTTCAACGACAAGCAGGATTTCTCTTTTCTGTTTGACTTGTTATCTTAGCAGTTAGATGATGGAATCGCGAAGAGGTAAAGCTAAACGCTCGATGATTGTTTGCAAAAACAAATCACTACTCCTTTACTGCAAGAGGAAACGAGAAGAACTGAGAATCCGAAAGATGAATCAAACAATAAAGGAGTTCATTGGCATAAAGGATGAAGCCGTTCTTTCCTCCACAGCCATCAGTCACAGCCCCAACAAATTAATGCACATACGCCTAACGTCCAGGATGAAGGAGATGAAAGGGGTCTATTTGATCCACTCCTCTATACACAAGTGACGTCCTGGACAATCTCTCTCCAGTCCGTCGAGCCTTGGCAGTGACATTGTCGACCAATGTCACTTCAGCCATGTTTGAAGCCATCGATGGTCTGTGGCTTGGACGATGTTGCTGCCCTGGGTGCAAGTGGCTTGGTTTATCTCGTAGTGTTACTCTGGAATTCTATACCATATTACAAATGTGATGTCCCGTGTACTTTAGAAGACATTCACTAGCAAACGATGAGAGTAAGATACCAGGCAACTACTCCAATGACCATTCCTACTGCCTGAATGCCGTCGTGCAAGCCATACATTACCGATGTCATAGCTTTCATTCTTGCACCTTCATCGTTCACGGACCCTTCCTCTAGTACTCCTGGATATCCGCTGGATTTTGTTTCGCATAGAATCTTCCGTTCTAACTCACTTTACCATTCTTTTACTTTGAAAGTATTTCGATTTTATAGGAAGACTTGTTTTTAGTTTCTACGGTTTTAGACATATTTTTACGAAGACTGCATTTAGCTTTCCTTCCTTTCTTCTTGGACAATATCACTCATCCTATCCGGAGAATGGAGCCACTCTTTTACAATCAAGATGAACTGTTATCCATCAGGAGCTCACCTCAGCCAGCTAAGCGACGGGATGATTTCAAAGATCAAACGATGCTCGCCAGGACTAAGTGAAGGGGCTCTGGAGGTACCGCGTCCTCGTCGTGAAGCTGGGGCGGCCGGAGCCCTGTTTTACAGGGTTATGGCGAAATGGATTTCAGGCAATTGGGTCCTCGCGCAAACGGTACCATGGAGCTGGAGGAGTGACTACGCTTTTCAAGCTCCTGCACCATCCCCCCGAAGGTTTGGGCAACCCCAAACCTGAGGGCTACAACAACAACAACAACTAAGTGAAGGAGAGACAAGCGTGCTGGAATGAAATTTAGGCAAGACCTGCGGTCTGTGAACCGGATTTTGACTCAACATCCCTGGAGCTCGCAACATTCAACGCTCGCCACTGACTAAGCTGCTATACGAGCTGATTTACATAAGGTTTGCCAAGGAACAAAACGTCCATGCCATCACTCTACAAGAACACGGCAGAGTAGTAGAAAATAGAAACCAATTGCAGCAGACCTCCCTCGACATTAATTGCAGTTCGTGGCTATCATTGGCGAGCGACGGTGGTCATGGTGGAGTTGACTTTATTCTTTTGCCAGAGGTCTAACGTAAACATCACTGCATCACCATCATGTCCTTGCAACTAGCAGCAAGTCGTCTGTACATCCACAACTGCCGTATTCATACACCGTCCCATTCAGCTTGCTTGGGAAACGTTGACTACGAGTGCTACATCAACACAGTGCAGAGCGCCATCTCGTTTCAAGCAAAGTGATGTGATACAATGCTCAATCACCAAGCAAGCCGATTGGACCATTTCACACGCCAAACTGACGATGCGCTGGCATACCTTGTCAGCTCATCAGAGGCTGGAAGTCATCTGCCAGGTCGCCCCTATGCCCGGTGGGTCGATGGCATCAAAATCAAAAAATGGACCAGCCGCTTCCTTGATCAACTTGTGGATCTGGTCGTAGCGGGCATTCCTCTTGCTCCACAACCTCTCCGGAAAAGCAGGAGGCTGCATGACCGTGCAACCGGAAGTGGCCGAACGCGGCTTTGCCGCAATGCCGAAATGAAGTTGAAGTTGTGAAGGCATTTGCTAAGGTAACTGGAAGAAATTCAAGAGTAAGAGTATCCGTCAACGAGTGTTCCGGATCGCCTTGCACGATTCAAGACCCACTTCTCTGGCATTCTCAACAAGATCACTACATCCACTTCCCTCTCTGATCTGCTGCTGACAATTCCATCCATCGATATAGAAGCCAATGCAATCAGCGACGCCGAAGTGTCAGTCGCATGTGATTTAATCAAATAAGTAAAATCGTCCAACCACGACAACATCCCCCTGATGTTGCTCGCATCAAGCCTCTAGCCATCCACTTTGTTCTGCCGATCATGAACGACATCATCCTTGAGACTTAAGATCCACCAGAGCAGTTCCTCGTCTCAGCCATCGTAACTGTTCCCAAAAAAGGCAACGCAACTGACCGGGGAAATCAGAGAGGAATCGGCCTTATGTCCACCAACGCGAAGGTAATCAATCGCCTGTTGCTCCAGCGACTGAGAGATCCTCTGCAGAAGATCATTCTACAGCTACAAGCAGGCTTCTTCAGCCAACGGAGCTCCTTAGAGCAGATTCTCTCACTACGGCTGATTTTAGATAGCAGCAAATCACGAAAGCGTAAAATAGCCTCGATATTCGTGGATTATTGAAAGCATTTGACAGCACGATCGTCATGCCCTGTGCAGGTTCTACCATTTCGCCATGAGATCATCCTTTATGGAAGAGGGCAACAATGCAACCAAGAAAAGAATGTCCAATCGACACTAAGAATGAAGCTCCCTGCGCTCGCATACGCTGACGACTCCGTCATCATGACAGACTCAGCCGAGGCAGCGCAGCGACAGTTCAGCCGATTCAAAGAGGCACCCAGTATGGTCGGATTGAACATCATTCACAGCAAAGCTGACGTCAGAGACGGCAACCAAATTCCCAACCTTACTACAATTGAAGCTGCACTTCCGACATGCCAGGATTTTAACTACCTCAGCAGAAAAATCATGAACTGCAAAACAGCACTTGATGTCCGCCGTCATGTAGCTTGGGTTGCCGCTCGCAAACAGATCATCACACACAGTGAAGCTTCATATTTTCAGGGCATCCATTGAAACTGTCCTGTTACAGCAGTGAATCATGGACCCTCACCAACACCCTGACTGCACAGCTGGCTTCCGCGCGCCGTGCAATGATCTCAACGAGCACTACCCATGAAATATCATGTCAAACGATGGCGTGTACGCTCCGGTCGGTCTGCCTGCCGTATCCACAACCGTTAAAGAAAGAAGGTTGGCCTTACTTTGACATCCTCTGGATCGACCACAAACGCCTCTGATCTTACTGTTGCACCCAAACAACCAGAGTCCAAGTCAGGCAAGCACGGCGGGGCACTATGGACCACGTACAGTCGGCTGCTGCACGATTACTTTGCTAGCAGCAACATCAGCCCCGGTGAAATCGTCATGTTGGCGAGAGATCGTCATCCCTGGACTAGAGTGTGACGTTGATGCGTGTCGCAGCAATCTCAGATTCATGAGTTACTAGTACTATTATTAACTAGCTCAGTTCCGCGCTACTAACGCAGCTGCGTCCAGCGTCGTTGCTTCGCATTGGAGTCACTGTTTAAATTGTCCCTTAAAAGTCACAGTTTTCGGTGTTTAGCTCATAAACAGTATCTCCGAGAAATTCTAGCAAAACAGT
The DNA here is from genome assembly GCA_900245855.1 of Calvadosia cruxmelitensis. Classification (NCBI taxonomy): domain Eukaryota; kingdom Metazoa; phylum Cnidaria; class Staurozoa; order Stauromedusae; family Kishinouyeidae; genus Calvadosia; species Calvadosia cruxmelitensis. The sequence goes on from OFHS01000435.1 coordinate 43,018, forward strand.
GTTTCTTCAGCAAGTCGGGAATAAATAATTCAGCATCTCTCGTCAAGTCGAATTTCAAGAGCTAAAATCAAACGATATCGAAACTTTTGTAGTGGTTGAAGATAACATTCAAGGTAAGTAAAATGGTAGTTATAAATCAGGAAGAACAACAAATCCTTGCATTATCATTATACCCGTACTTCTAATGAGTAGCAGGTGCCCGATTTTGAACAGACATACATACATACAAACAAACATACAAACAAACATACAAACAAACAGATATATCGATGTCGTTCTTACTTAAATCGACGATGTTTTTTGTATCGCAACAAACTCAATGTGATTATTGCTATATATTGTTCTTCCACCGACCAAGTCTTATTTTAAGAAAATTGATACTTGAAACAAGAAAA